>CM052087.1:9405559-9423224 GCA_028453745.1 Agapostemon virescens
TTTATAATTGACGACGTTTAGGACCATCCGGACGCGATTAGCGTTATCAATATTCAGAAAACGGACCGTCTCCACTGTTTTATAATTGATAATGACCTTTAGGACCATCCAGATGCGATTAGCGTTATTAATATTCGAAAAACAGACGGTCTTCACATTTTTATAGTTGATGACGATTAGGACCATCCGGACGCGATTAGCGTTATTAATATTCGAAAAACAGACCGTCTTCACATTTTTATAGTTGATGACGATTAGGACCATCCAGACACGATTAGCGTTATCAATATTCGAAAAACAGATCGTCTTCATTATTTTATAATTGACGACGTTTAGAACCATCCGGACGCGATTAGCATTATCGGTATTCGAAAAACGGACCGTCTTGATGAGATCAAGAGAATTGTCAGATACTGTATAACGAAGTTCGTACCTACTCAATGTCGGTACTAATAAACGCGATATTATTTTTAAAAATCTGAAAAGGGTAACTCGATGCATGGTTCTAACGTTGAAAAGCATCTCGGGAGCAGAAATTCACGCATTACCCGTAGCATAATTTTCTCTGAATCTTCGAAGAAGCTTAACATTTATTTTTAAGCACAAAGAGGCCCCAGCGATAATTCTCCACCCTCTCCCTGTCCCGCGTCCCATGTTTAAAACAAAGGATAGCAAGATTTATCGAATCCCAGCGAGGACGGCGTCTTTTCAGACAAGTGAACCACTTCTGGCTGGTCTGATATTCAATTTCACGTGAATGGAATCCCTTTAAAATTTCAAATTAAAAGCATAAGAGCAGAAGCGTTATCACTCCCGGAGAGACGTACGAGCGCAGCGTGAGTCGCGGGATGACGCGGAGGACGGTCCCGCCATTCTTTTCCATGGGTTCCCACTTCCTTTTTTCCCTCTGCTCGACATTCGGAATGGCTGGGAGGTTAATATTTCATGCGCTCGGCTGTTCCGGTGCTGAGAAAATGGGAAGGGCAAGGCCGCAAGGTTCGAGGCGCGGTAAAAAGGGCGCCTGGAGAAAGGGTGCGTGAAGTTATGAGGCCCTTTCCGGTCGGAACAACCGGACTACCCGCGGCGTGATTTAGCGGCAGAAAGTGTTCTTTCTCATTCAATAAAACCGTCGCTTTTCCCTTGGACGGTGCGCGTCCTTCTCGATGGAGGAGGAGGGTGTCCGTTCATCGGACACCGGACAGGGGTGAAAGAGCACCGGTAATTGCGCGAGGCGTTCCTCGGACGAGCTATTTGTCACCGACGAAAAGATATTTTCATAATAGGCTATTACCGACAGATTTTATTACCGTATAATGGCTGTTATCGACGCCGATGGGTGAATAATGATTTCTTCGCGGCCCGTCACTCGGCGAACCCGCGGAAGATTCATTGGACGCTTTTCCTGCGATCTGCGACGCCTCTGGTCATTATTTAACACTCCCCTGATATGTCATCCGTGTATGGATTACAGCCATTTTGTTCTGACCTGCACAACATAAAAAGTACAATTATTTCAGTGCACGAGTGTTACAAATACTTACGTCGCTAAATTTTTGTGTATTCGATTCTTTGCACTCGAAATGGAGACTCTGAGGGATCTGTAAAAATGGCCACATTAAATTGCACCATTATCTAAAACAGCTAATAATAAATATTACCGACGTATATTGCTTCGTAATAACAACAAGACTGAATTTATTAAGAGAAGAAGGAGAAGAGAATTAGTTAGTTCTAGTGTTAAATTCGTTGGTATTCCAAAAATTGCGAAAATTCAATTCTACTAGAAAGCGGGTTCAATGTCGTGTGAAAACTATAAGACAAGATTACAAGAACGAGTATGTTCTAAATTCAGAGGGTTATCTAGATTTTAAAGTTGAAATTGCATCGAGTATAAAAAAGGTCAAACGACCCTTTTCAGATTTTCTATTTTACAATTACCAAAGTTGTAAAATTGTCTTCACAGATATCGATTGAATAGATCTTCTTATACCAACATGCATGGTAATAAATATTGCACAAAATCTAAATAAATTAATTCTGGTCATTTTTGCAAGCCAATATACATATATGCTCGGCAAGTTTAGTGTCAATAAATTACCAAACGTTTACATATTACATAACTAACAAAAGAACATATTCAGATGCGAAAATCCGAGTTTGATGAAACTTGTAGGAGCTTATAGTTCTTTAAAAAATATTTAACACGTGTATTTTTTTATCTGCAACCATCCACTTTGAAGGGGTGAAAACAGCCCTCAAAGTTGGGGTACTTTAAATTGTGTGTTTTTCAATGGGAAATGTAGTCACGCAAGAAAATGTTAACAAAATTTTTTCGTTTAAACAATAGAACTATAAGCTCCCATAAGTCGCGTCAGGTTCACATGTCTAAACCGAAGCAACTCGTATGAAAGCAATTTCGCGTAGATCAAACGTTTGGTTTTCCAAACAACAGCGAGCGCGAAATATTAAACGGAGAGATGTTCGGACTGCGAATTTTGCAGGCGCGAAACAAAAAAAAAAGCGTATACGTACGCATAAAATCCGCTGGTCGTTATCAGCGTTGCCTGCGAGGTGACAGGCATCCGCGAAGGGCTAAAAACGAACACCTGCCGATTACATACCGCGATGAATCGACGCATCCCGGGAATTCCGCCGCGTTTCAAACGGTTTTTAAAAGCGACACGCAACGATTTTACAAAATCCTCCCTCGCACTCGAGCACCGGTGCGGCGCGCAGTGTTCGCGCGAGGGTTGCGACGCAAGGGTTGAAGTTATCCAGGCGTCGGTGCCATTCGATCCTCGTCATCCTGAAAGCGCAGGAAGCCCTTTTCACGCGGCGTAGAACGTTTCTTGACGAGCGAGACACGCCGGCCAGACAGAGGACGAATTTCCCCCGGAAGACGAGGGGCGTCTGCCGTGAATTTCCTGGTCCGGGAATTTTCAAGCCCGAAGGAGTCACCGCGAACACGAGGAAAACCGTCGGCCACGGTCGGCTGGCTCGGTCAAGTTGCAATTAAATCGGCGGGGCGCCCTTCGCGCGGGGGTAGGGGGTGGTTTTGCCGAGGACGACGGGCGTGGAACGGCGGAGGGCGAAGGAGGGCTGCGGCAAAGCCAGGTAGCACCCTCGGGGCTCGCAAATAAGGTTAGTTAGCGGCAACGCGTGTATAATTGGGACGCCGACGCCGTCAAAACAACGGGGCATCGCACGTCCCACGACCAAGTTATAATGAACGGAACGCGTCGCGGCGCGTCGAGCCGTCTTCCGCGTGTGCGGGGGTGGCTATCGCCCTCGAGAACACCCTGGGAACGCGTCGTCGTCGACGCTCGTTGCGCACGCACCCGTCGACGTCGCCGCCGAGGCGTCCTCCTCTTCGTCCTCGTCGTCGTCGTCGTCCTCGTCGTCGTCGTCGTCCTCGTCGTCGCGACGCTCGGAAGTGAATCGGATGTGGCGCGGTTAATCGGCCAACTTTATCAAAGTTCAAGGGAAGTTGCACTCGACGCGAAGGAAGTTCCCTCCCGTAATAAGAATCAGGGGGACGAAGAAACGACCTGCCACCCTTCGACATCGCTGCCTCGATACTCGCTATTATCGACGATAGTTACCGGCGTCTTCGTTTTTATTAGCCACCCCTTCCACCGGAAACTCTACTCGAACCGGAGCTGATTTTATTAGCACGCGATTTCTGGTTTTACGACCAGGGGGAGATTGTTTCGACATTCTTCCGGAAGTGGACGCAGAAATTAGCGTATCGGTTATTTTAGCGATACTTGATCCCTCGAGTTCGACGAGCCTGCTTCGTATTCCCCTGTGAAAATTAGATCGCTTTAATTCGCTGGATAGAATTCGATGCAGTTGCTTGTGGCTCAGACCAAAGGGTGAGTATCAAACTCGATAAATTTATCGAACGCGGATCGAGGAAGATCGTGGATTGAAAATAGTGCCCGATATTTTGGCAGTTTTCTTTTCTAAGCTGCAAGGAAATTGTCGATAAGGAGTACGCAAGAAATAAGACACCTAGCGACATTCGTGCGAAGGAAGACGCGAAGATAGCGCCAGCAATTACGCGATAAAGCGTCCAGCATTATACGCATCCTCGAGTGCACGCAGTCTCCGTGACTAGAATAGTAATTCGAGCAGACCGTCCTCCGCTCAATCTCTCGTTAAACGGCAGACTTCCGATTAGGCTCGATTTTTATACCAGCAAAACGTCCGGCGAGTGCGTCCGGTGTCATTTGGACGAATAACCGACTGCGGGCCGGTGTTATTTCGCTGGCATTGTCGTGGAGAACATGCTAATTGCCGCTTGAGACTTGCTATGCCGGGATGATTGTCTTGTGCGACTATTGTAATGGACAAAGAACCGCGTGGTTGACAGTGCTGGCAGATTCTGTGCCCCCGAGAACGTACGTGGAAGATCTTCGAACGTATAATGTTCAGAGAATTTTCCTTTTCTTTTTAAACGCCTGTCGAAACAGTGAAATTAACACAAACGTTATTTAACGGTGGGAATAGCATTCGTGAACTAAAAGTTAACAAAAATGCATTGGATTTTTGTCGGAGTTCGTCCGGCGGTATTTGTTGACAATTAATTTTACATTATTAGTTTGACATTAATATCGACAATTTTTATTTTACACAAATATTCTCAATCCAGTCAGGACACTCCAGTTTTCCATAATGGAAGCTCGACGATTCGTCTAATGGCTGTTTAAAAGTTTCTTCAATTCGTTTCTTCCTTTGATAATTGTACTCGCTGATCTTCCCACACTTTCAAATTGCATCTATCCATTTTATGACCATTTCATCTATCCAATCTAATGACAGAGCTCACGACCATTCCTTTATGAACAATGAAGAAGTCAGTAATTCTTTTGGTCCAGGTTGAACCAAGCAATGTGTCTCTTGCAAGATCCCAGCTAAGACTTTTTTGCTTGCCTCGACAATTAATGTTACCCATTTCAGTCACAGAATAATAAAACACTCAAAGCTGTCCAAAAATTTCCTCGGCCATTAGTCTCAGTAATTTTACATTGTTAATTCAGACAAATTAATATCAGAAAAACTTCTCGGTCTGGCTTTGCAAAAAATTCCTTAGGTCATTATGGTAGACTCAGTATTTTTCATAAACTTTCTTATCTACCATTATAAACTTTTCTCCAAGCGACCAGCGACCTCCGGGACCGTCCAAAAATGTCCTCAGCCGTCAGGCTCGGTAGCGTTACATTGTTTCGTTCGAAGATCGAGGAAAGAACACGCGAGAACGATCAGAAACTGTTTTCAAGCGACCAGCGACCTCCGGGACTGTCCAAAAACGTCCTCAGCCGTCAGACTCAGTAGCGTCGCATCGTTTCGTTCGAAGATCGACGAAAGAGCACGCGAAAATAATCAGAAACTTTTTCCCATAACTTTCGAGCCGGCGATCGGCGACCTCCGAGGCTGTCCAAAAATCTGTTCAGCCATTAGGCGGTCGGGGGTTGGCGAAAGGGTTCACGGTCGGCTGGTCCCAGCGAGGACATCAATTCCGACGGCGATAAGCGCGAATTAAGACGGCACCCGTCGCACCTTATTCGTCGATACAAAGTTCGACGACGGGGATGGGCGCCGGGAGTTTTCGCTTTATTTCACGGCCGTCTCCTCCGTCGATCGGTGACACGGTCGGAAGGGTGGAGAAAAGGGAGAGAAGGAGGGAGAGCCGGCAGCCGAAGCCCGAGCCCTTTTCCCGAGGCTGGATTGACACTTTAATGAACGAGAAAGAGGTTCGGTCCCTGTATCGATTGTCGCGAAAGCGAAAGCAACGAAGAATAAGGGGGCTGCTCGCAGGAAATCGAGCGGCCCCCGAGAGAGGCGATAATGTCGAGTGCCATGCCGCGTAATTGCCTTCGTTTCGAGTCGACCTCCGCCAGCAGCCGTGAGAGACCGGGACCGAAGAGCAAAGACCTTCTTCTTCCTCCTCTTCTTCCTGTTCTTCCTCCTCTTCTTCCTCCTACTCCCGTCTTCCCCTTAAATGGAAGCCCGGATAACCTCGGGGAAACTAACTTATTACGTCGAAAGAAACGAATCGCTCTCCTCGAGGAAGCTACCACCTCCTCCCTCCTTCTCTTTCTCCTCCAACCCCTCCGCTCCTCCCTCACGGCCGGTTTTCTTCTCATAATCCGCTCGACGCCCCGAACTACGGGCCGAGGCCCCGTCCGAGATAATGAACCGTGGAATGGTTTTCAACCGGATCACCCGAGGAGCTCCGACTCCGATCGACTGGACGAATTCTAATTTAATCAGTCCTCGCGCGCCGGCCAATCCCGATATCACCGGCAGACGGCTCCAGGAAAAAAGCGACCGCCATCGAACGCGTTTTTCGGCTTTTTCGAGTCCGAATAGTGCGCTGATCGTTCGGTAATTCGGGAACATGCGCATCGGGGCCTGAAGACTTGGGCAGTAAAGTTGTTTCTCGAATCAGTACAGGATAAGCGTCTGTACGCTATAAGTGCAACATCAGCTGTTAAGAAATTCGATTTTGAAGAAGAGCGACGAGAATTCAGGTTTCTGAATTTGTTCTGGTTCAGCTGAAGAAGCTAAACGAACGATTCTTAGACTCTCAAAGATATGATGGTATTTTTTTAGTAACATTATAAATGTTTAACAGTTTAACATTAAATTTAGCAGCACCAGTAAAACGGCCGGTTCCAGAGGTCTCATTTAAAAATTATTGAACGAGTACTTTCGGTAGAACACATTTTACGATAACGACCGCACGAAATATACATTGATTAAATTCTGTCATTTTTGTAAGACAACACGTACCAGTCGATTTTAACCTCTTAGACACTGTACGCCACTATAGTGGCTTTCCGGATGTCATCTTACATTAGGATGCGTCACTATAGTGGCTTGAGCACACTCAATTTCATTATTAATTATTAAAGTAAATTATTAGAGTTAAAGTATGTGCATCATATCTTTAAGAAAAATTATAATTTAGTTATCAAAAACTGAATTCGAAGGTGCTCTGCCGTACAGAGAAACAGTCCCATGCAAAATTCAGTCGTGCCTAAGGGGTTAATCGTTAGCACACCAATGGTGCCTCCAAGTCGACGTTAAAAATAATCGTGCAATTATTTGAAACAATAATAAACGTTAGATACACGAAAGGAAATGAAACCGTTGTAGGCCAAAGAATGTCTCGAATCTGGAATTAACCCCTTGCCCTACAACAACGAGTCAGACTCGTGATCAAGATTTCGACCTGGATCTTCTAAACATGTATTTCCTTAATTTTCTTTAAACGGGAATAACATTTTATTTAATTGATGATTGTACACGGTCATTGAAGAGTAGCTAGGCACGCAGTAACTACAAATCTCTCTTTTCTTTTTGTCATTCTGCAAAGGACAAAGAAAGTCTAGTCGATATTATTATAAAATAAGTCGTAGGCTAAGGGATTAAAATTGTTTCGAGTGTAAACTTTCCGCGACGTCCCTCGATGTCGCACAAAAGACCAGATTTCAAGAGTCCACAATCTACCTTCCAATCTGTTTCCCAACGATCTTGCAAGCACCAGACTCTCGACAAACGATCCGCATTAAGAATCCTCGAACGTCTTCGTCGGGGGATCCGGCATCTGCAGAAAATCGGCTCGATTCGTCTTAGGGGATGGCGGAGCAGCTGTCCATCGCGAGCCTCTCGTCCCGATTAAAATCTTCTTAATGGTCGGCTCGTCGGCGGTTCGAAAACGTCCGATTTCGAGGAATGTTTGCCAGTGGGATCGCGATGCCGAGGAAAAGGCGTGCGCGGTATCGAGACGAGGGTGCCGGCAGAGAAGGAGCGGCGTTTCTTGCCAGCGAAGCCGTAGACCCCGAGAGATAAGTAACAGTACGTAATCCTCGGTTACGTGATCCCGTTGCGTTTCCCTTTCACCGGTGTGTGCGGTGGCCTTCCCTTTTATTCTTGCCTTCTGACCGGGCTCTCGCAGTTGCCAGCCGAGGTCCGAGGGGTTCCGTTTGAATACCAAAGTAACCATCCCCGTTTCAGCACGGCACGGCGGCGCTCGCAAGGGGGATGATGCACCATGCCGCACCGGATCGAGATACTTATCGGAAGAGAAGGTAGCCGCCGAAGGCCGTCGAACGGCATTCAGTCGAGAGGCGAGTCGGTGGGCGAGTCGGGTGGCTTCGGGGGTGGTTTGCCGGGGCGGAGGAGAGCGAATCCGCGTTTTCAAGACCGCTCTCAGCCCTGGTAAACACGCGAACTACACACAGAGAAAAAGGAGAGAAGGAGAGAGAGAGAAAGAGAGAGATGCGAACGCATGCGACTCGGCAAAGCGATCTCTTGTGTTTCTTTCCTCTTTTTTCCGCCGATGCGCGTTTCAACCCCCTGACTCTCTCTCTCTCTCTTTCTCTCTGATCCTTCACCCCCCGCCGTTCTCGACTGAGAGACGCGGAGTTCTCGAGTGGTACGTGAGGAGACAAGGCCACGGTTCTGGAGAGAGGGAGAAGCCGGAGGAACCAAGGACTAGGAAAGCCGCAATCCTCTCGAGAGACGCTCACTCGAGCCGACGAGTGCGCGTCTACGAAAAAGGATCCCGGATGAACGCGCGACGTTCTTAATACGACGCGTATCAGCAAGCTTAAAAGCTCAGCTCCGAGCGAAACGGCCAATCGGACGGCATTGTGGCTGCTGTCTCTCGACGCTATTCCGCTATGGGGGGATAGATGTTGGATTTCTTGCGAGGGACACCGACGTTTCGCGCAGGGATCGCAGGCCCGACGTCGAAACCGTTTCCGCGGATTTTGCCGCGTGAAAATCCGCCGAGTGACGCTCGCGATTGTTCTAAGCCGAGTCTGAGTTAGCTCTTGATAAAGTACGACCGGGGAGTCCCGCGTAATCTCGCCTCTCAACCGATTCGTTCGATGTAGCTATTCATTTAACGTGTTCTTTTGAAACTGTCGAATTTTTGCACCGCGGATCATTTTTACAGTTTTGCAATAACGATTTTGATACTCTGGGTCCGGATAGACTGCGGCAACGTAGTCGGAGGGTCAATTCTTTACATTTTTAGCTGTTTCAATTAGAAAATTAAAGCATTTCTTCTGACCTAGGATATTTTCATTCTAATAATAATACATGAATTATTTCACCCTAATGTTTCTTTATTGTTACTCGTCCTTACAACCACTAAATTTTTAGCAATTCCTTAGATACAAAGATAGCGAAGTTAAAATTGTTTTAGCACGTTGAATGCCACGGTGGTCACCGCTGACCAGCGCCATTGCGTCGTTTAAGAGTGATTATCATTAAATTAATGGCATTGAACATCGGTTTATCATCGTGGAAATGAACCAGTTTCTAGTAGGATGTGAGAGCTCGTTATACAGTAACTAAAAATTCCCTTTAACAACACTGATCATTTCTATGATTGAAATAAATGAAACTTGTCTGCAGTACATAAAATTCGCTTGGCAGTCAAAGTGTTAAATAATAAAACGTGACAATTTTTTGCGGCGCCTCAGAGTCGCCGCTCGAGTGCCCAAGGGTTAATCGAATAACCATTCCGATGCTCTAGGCGAAGACAGACTGGTGCACCGCAGTCTAAGGGTTAAAGAGCAGAAATACTTGTCGATCCTTCCCGCAAACCGTCCCCGTGAGGGCACTCGAGGTTCAACAAAATCCAAGAGAGTCGAGCAAATACCTGTCCCCGGGTATACAATGGACTCGCAGTGATCCGTAAGGTATAGAATCGAAAGTCTGTAGTCGCGGAGTCTCGAAATAAGCTTACGGTAGCATCCTCGGGATCATTATATGCAGAGAAGCCCCCTTCGCCGCCCCCGGCGCGTCGAATCGGCGAGCGGAAACGCAAAGGTTGCAGAAAATGGCGGCCCCCGAGCGGGTCGGCGCTCTTGTCGCTGCTGTTGCAGCCCACCAAGAAATCAGGAAGACGCGGGATCGATTGCTGAAGAGAAAACGAAGCCGGGAACCACTCGTCCACTCCGCGGGCTTCCACGATCCGGACGGGAAACGTCGTCGAAGCGATTTGTAAGCTGATTTTAATGTCGCGTTTACAGACCCCCGCGGGGACTCACCCCTTCTGCCCCTCGTCTTCGTCTGCAGATTTCGAGGAACCTGGGGTCGCGACCCTCGTAAATCCTCTCGTTCTCTCTGCGTTGAAAATTTTCTAGAGGTTTTCGCCTCGTCACCTTGCGCACACGTCCCTCTTTTCTCCCTTCCAGATGATAAATCATGTTTCGGGCTTTTCTTGTTACGTACCGTGCCAGATAACGCGTGGCCGCCGGTCATTAGGGGAGTCATTAAGCGGACGGTAATGAATGCAGAAGGATTGATTCCAGGCTCGCGGAAGCCTCGCCAGAAGGCGTCCTCTCGCTTCCGCCTCGATAGACCATCCAAGGTAATCACGATCGCGCGGGATCATGGGGTTATTCGACGACCCCGTGCGGGATCCCCACGGTGAACAGGATCGTTCTTTATCGCGAACGGTGTACTGCGACCTTCGAGAAACTTCTGCGAGGCGGGTTGGACGTCGCGGAAATTGATAGTGCCGGAGTACTGCGGGGCAAAGCTTGTCGCTCGCTGTACAACCACGGTCCTCGGTGTCATAAGTTCGCTCTGAACAGTGCAATCATCCCCCGGAACCGAGTAAGAATTTTCTTTTATGACGGCAGAGACGGAGTATTTCTTTTTCGCAGCTCGACGGACAACGTATAATTACCTTTCGCCTACGGTTTTCATTATTAACGCTAGGTTTGCCGAGCACTACTATCGTACTTTCTACATTACTTTATAAAAGTAACCAGAATGTTTCTATTCGAAGCGGTAGCTATTCTTGTTACGATATACAGGGTGAGGTCATTTGAAGTAACTTTTTCCTTTGCGAAAATACAATCTGCAGCTTCGTTTACGAATTATTAACAAAAAGCGCGCGAACCGTCCGCCGGCCAGGCGCGCGATCAGAAGTGAAAGAACAAGAGTTCCGAATTTTTTTTACTACGCGACGATAATAATTTTACGAAAAACACTGTTCATTCTTATTTCAGAATGTCTAAAGAATAATTACTAATTTTTCAGACCCGAAATAATAAACAATTTAGCCGTGTCAGTCGTTTTAATTTTCTGGTATGCATGACATCTCACGCGTACCACACGAAATTTTTATACGATACGTATTGTGAAGATAAACAATAAGTAACCCTGTCGAAGTACGTAAACGATATTTTAATTAAAATAATTCTGTGTCCGAACAGAATTCAACGAACGATTCGCAAAACTAATTTAATAATAAATAATCGCGTTAAAGAACATGCGGGATATGCGTGTTTAAGAATTGTTAAAGATTGTCATTAACAGTAAACTCACCGATTCAGTTGTAAATCCACTGCATGGTTGGAAATGTGGACAATATGACAGCGCGTTCACCCCTTACAGTTTATGTTGAATTGATCATCTGATTCACTTTCACTGCACTATCACTTAACACTGACACCACGATTTATTTAATAATATTGAAAACGACGTTAATATTTAACACAATGCCTAAAACACACTTTTCACACATATTCTTCAATCCGTTGTTCACACCGCACAAGAACATTTAAAAATATATTATAATGCAATAACGCACTCGCGACGACCTTCCCATCGGAAGGAACCGCGGAAGACTGGCGCGACGGTCGTGAACATTTTGTTTCTATCCTTGACAGTTTCAACTGTTTACTATCGGCGCGACACATTGTTTTCGACTGGGCTTCGTTCCGAGCACGTGCTACCTGACACCTGGTCTCAAGGACAGGTCAGAAATATGTCGCAGTCTATATTTTGGTGGGGTGTCGATTGACAGCCCTCACAGGCGACGACTTATTTCGAGAACTGTTATATTGAGAGCTATGTATTTACCTTTTATGTTTTGCAGGACAAAGAATTTCTCTGTCCCTTTCCAGTTCGTTTTTCAAGCTCGCTTGTAGAAAAACATCGCGCCAGCCTTCCACAGTTTCTTCCGATAGAAAGTCCGTCGCGAGCGCGTTATTGCATTATATTTTTTTAAATGTTCTTGCGCGGTGTGAACAACGGATTGGAGAAAATGTATGAAACGTATGTTTTACGCATTGAGTTAGGTATTTCTTTTTAAAATCGTCTCTTTTCAGAGCTATCAATTTAAACGAAGAAAACATCGTCTTAAATATTATTAAATAAGTTATGGTGTCAATTTTTAATGATTGTGCAATGAAAGTGAACATTGGAATAGCCTGCCTTCAGCTGATCAGTTTTGCATTAGCAATTTTTAAACATACATATCCTGCATGAATAATCTTGCTTGAAAAACGAACTGAAAAGGGACAGAGAAATTCTTTGTCCTGAAAAACATAACAGGTAAATACGTAGCTCTCAATATAACCATTCTCGATATAAGTCGTCGCCTGTGAGGGTTTTTCCATCGACACCTCACCAAAATATAGACTGCGACATATTTCTAACCCGTCCTTGAGACCAGGTGTCAGGTAGCACGCGCTCGGAACGAAGCCCAGTCGAAAACAATGTGTCGCGCCGATAGTAAACAGTTGAAACTCTCAAGGATAGAAACAAAATGTTCACGACCGTCGCGCCAGTCTTCCGCGGTTCCTTCCGATGGGAAGGTCGTCGCGAGTGTGTTATTGTATTATAATATATTTTTAAATGTTCTTGTGCGGTGTGAACAACGGATTGAAAAAAATGTGTGAAAAGTGTGTTTTAGACATTGTGTTAAATATTAACATCGTTTTAAATATTATTAAATAAATTGTGGTGTCAGTGTTAAGTGATAGTGCAGTGAAAGTGAATCAGGTGATCAATTCAACATACACTGTAAGGGGTGAACGCGCTGTCATATTGTCCACATTTCCAACCATGCAGTGGATTTACAACCGAATGGGTGAGTTTACTGTTAATGACAATTTTTAACAATTTTTAACAATTTTTAAGCACACATATCCTGCATGTTCTTTAACGCGATTATTTATTATTAAATTAGTTTTGCGAATCGTTCGTTGAATTCTGTTCGGACACAGAATTATTTTAATTAAAATATCGTTTACGTATTTCGACGGGGTTATTTATTGTTTATCATCACAGTGCGTGTCGTATAAAAATTGCATGTGATTTGCGTGAGATGTCATGCATACCAGAAAATTAAAATGACTGACACGGCTAAATTGTTTATTATTTCGGGTCTGAAAAATTAATAATTATTTCTTGGATATTCTGAAATAAGAATCAACAGCGTTTTTCGTAAAATTATTGTCGTCACGTAGTAAAAAAAATTCGGAAAGTTCACACTCTCTGACTTGTTCTTTCACTTCTGATCGAGCACGTGTTAGTTCGCGTGCTTCTCTCTCATTGGCCAGTGATTTTTCGTTCATAACTCGTTAACAAAGCCACAGATTGAATTTTCGCTAAGGCAAAAGTTGCTTGAAATGACCTCAGGAAAATAAAGTTATAGAAATAAATTTGTCAGATGATTTCTGCGTAGAAGTAGTGTTACAAACTTAACCTCTTAACACTTTGACTGCCACGTCACCCATATATAGGTGACAGAATTATTTGCCCATGTTTAAAAATAAATTTGTACGTTAATATATTCGTTGCACTAAATTTAGTTGACGTCTGGAGAATTTGTGAAGCTTGAAGGATAACTATGTGTCGTATATTTTAAGTTATCAATCGTTGCTTCGTTAAATAAATCACTTTGATTTTGTGGAATTTTTGAGGCTGTTGGTTGGGCAGTTACAGTGTTAAGCACGATGCGCCACTATACTGGCTTGAGCACACTCAATTCTATTATTAATTATTACAGTAAACTATTAATATTAAAGTATATGCATTATATCTTTTAGAAAAATTACAATCTAGTTGTCAAAAACCTTATCCCAAAATTATTAAAGTTAAAGTGTATGCATAGTATCTTTAACACTTTAACTGCCGAACTAACAGCCTCGAAAATTGTACTAAATCAAAGTAATTTATTTAATGAAGCAACAATTGAAAACTTAAAATGTGTGACACATAGTTATCCTTCAACCTTTTAGTATTCTTCAGATATCAATTGAATATAGTGCAACGAATATATTCACGTGCAAATCGATTTTCAACCATGGACAAATAATTCTGTCACCCCTGTATGGGTGACAGTGGCGGTCAATGTGTTAAGAAGAATTATAATTTAATTATCAAAATCTTCATTCCAATGTGCTCTGCCGTATAGAGAAACTGCCTCGCACAAAATGCAACCGTGCCTAAGAGTTTAATATTCAGAAATTAAAAGCATAAATCTTGTCATAAACCTGAAACATGTTTGCACGTTGTACGTCGACCTTCAGACGCACAGTAGACTAACATTAAAATATTCTATCTCGTGTAACGTTCATACGCTAATTGCGTGAATCCAATTCATAACTCGAACAGCTCAAGAAAAACGAACAAAAATTCTGAGAGAGGTTATTCGATCCACTGCGGTAGGTTTAATGTAAAACAACCAGTAGCCGTTTCTGCCGATTTAAACGCGCAGACTGCGCGGAGAGCATCGTTGCTCGCCTCGACATTCCAAAGTGCTCTTTATCAGCAATTTCAAAGGAGCCTCCCCCTCCGATCGTCGCGACGATCAACGAAAACGTTCTCCGGCCGGTTAAAACTTAATATTCACGATTTTTCTACCTGTTAATTAATTACCAGGCGCAATTTAGCGGCGCTTGCAAACCGGGCCGGACTGCAATTTCATTAAACAACGCCGCCGAGAGACCAGTTGCTCCGGCTTTTCAATTTAGCCTCTCAATGGAAGAGCGAACACCCTCCGCTCTCTCTGGAAAGGGCAATAAGCGATAATAACGTATCAGCGTATAGATTGTCGTCGCGGAATGTCAGCGACGCGAGCTGGCCTCGATGGAGTCCCCCCCTTTCCAGTCGCTAACTTTATAAACTAACCCGCCTGTCGTTACCATTCGCGTGCAGAGAACTCGAGTCGCTAAAAGACAGCGGCAACGACGCGGATGGTCTTTAAAGGTCGGCCGTCTCGTAAATCCGTATCGGTTCGAACACGGGAGAGGTTTGAAAACGACACCGTTCGGTTGACGGATAAAGGAACTGGGTCGGCTCGAAGTTGGAAGGACGTGCAGACTGTCGTAAGGGCTCTTCCACGCCCTTTACGACTACGTAACTTCTCGAAAAGTGCATCCGAACGACTCTCGACGCTCTGTCTTGCAAGTTCTCCAGCCAATCAATTACCAGACTTTCGAATCGATTTTACGTTTATTCGAAGTCAGGCGTTCTTCTATATCTCTCTGACTGCTTCCTAATTTTATTCGGAAATTGTACAAATTTTTCCATCAGGAATTTTGCGAATGCATTTCTTTATTGGAATGTATGTCGCAGTCGTGGGCCTGCTAGAGGAGGAGAGGAAGGCTACCTAGCAGCCCCTGTCTTAGGAAGTGGTCCGATTTTCCCTCTGTTGGCGAGCGTAGTAGGTAGAGCGTCGTCACATTACAATTAAATTGAAAGATGCATTTTTAATGCCGTTTTCGAAACTGTTTTCTTTGGCGCTTTTAACGCTTAACTCGCCACAGCCGGTCAGACGAACCTGTTTAGAGTTTGTATTTTAGAATTATTGAAGGTGTAAAATTGCATCCATAGGAATCGATTCAATAGATCTCTTTGTTCAATTGTATTTCGTAATGAAAATGGCAAATGCTTCAAGTAAATTAAATCTAGGAATTTTTCTAAGACGTTGTACACTAGTGCAATTTTAATACTCTGTAGGTTTAGCGTTCACACGACATTTGCATAACAAGCCTAAATAACTTTCAGCCTAAATAAGAATGTTTTTTTTTCGGTATGCGTGAAAGTCGAATAAAACGTGCACGAGGAGCAGACAGGAGGTAAACAAGCAGACGAGACGCGTCGTGCAAAATTGATTTTCACCGTCGAAATGGAATTTCTCGAAAAATTACCGCGTCCATCGGTTATCAAACTAATCTTCGCAGTATCTCCAAATAAAAATTTTAACGGCCCGGGATGAGTTTCACAGAGTTATTCCGCCGTAAAGAACGGCCGGAGGCAATTTTACCACGACAGTAAATCACGACGCTTACCCGTTCGCGATAATTCTTCGAAACCGCGTCGCGATTCGCTCGATTCGCGGATTCGCGGCGGAACGATCGTGGGTGGCACGGGGGATGCTCGAGAAAGAATCGCGGTGCTATTTCTCACCCCTTCTCCGGCATCGCGATATTTCTTTCAGCGAGGGTTCGCGTCCGTCGGAGTCGGAGACAAGACGCTCGGCGTCAGCCGGGCCACTTTGCAGATATTAAAAATCTCGTCGCCATTAATCAGGCCGCGCGCGTGTTTTCCCGTCCGCGTCTGTTTTGTCGGTCTTTAATTGGTCGTTTTCTTGCGACGAGCCCGGGGCCTGCTCTGCTCAGCTTCTTTTCGGGTAAACCGTGACAAATTGCGAGCCCCGGCGAACGAAGTTAGACGAGGGAGGTTACGACGACACGGCAACCGTGATTTAAAAGATCGCCAGTTTCATTCGACAGTTATTCAATTACGGTTATCAGCGATCTCGCGTTTCGCGTGTCTCCTCGCACCACCGAGGGACACTCCTCTCCGCCGCCCTTTGAAAGAAGTTAAATTGGCTTCTCCACGCTCGTCAGTCAACGGCGCCCTCGAGCGCCGCGACGCCGTGCCGCGTCGTTTTCAAGCTGGTTTTTTCCCGCTAGATGCCGGGAACGGATAGAAAATCATTTCGCGGTGCACGGCACGCGAAGTACCCCGGAAAATCCGCGGACCACGCGAGACTTCCGCTCCCGTTGGATCCTTCTCGCCGCGCGAAAACTTGCGGGAAACAATTACCCGATAAGATAACCATCCACGGCGGAATTCGCTAAGCGATACGGATTAATTAACGCTGGATGTACAGTGAGTCTTATTAATATTCGGACATTGTGCTATTAAAAAGAATTGTTGCTAGTTTCGATCGTTTGCAATAGTAAATTTGGAGTTATTGTTTTATAATGTAGCAGAACATTCATTGTAGTTTGTAATAGCATAAACTTTATTTATTTGTTGCATACACTTTTCTTAATAGCAAACAGTGAACTAAATTATGTCGAAATTTTTCGTCGCAAAAATATTCGGACGCTTGACAAACTATAACATTTAAACATGAAAATTATTAACATAAGTAGTAATTAATATTTCGTTGGATAGCCTTTAGCTTCAATTACGTGTCTCAACCGCTTAGGCATATTGTCTATAACTTTTTGTAAGTAACTTTAGCGGTATACGTCTCCATTCTTCAATTAATCGTTTTTTTTAATTCTTCCTTCGATCTTATCGGTGTTGTTCGAATTTTCCTGTCCAAAAAATTCCATAGATTCTCAATGGGATTCAAGACTGGTGACTGTGGTGGAGGATGTAATACTTTTGGGCAATTATATAAAAGGTATTCTTGAACCATTCTGGCTTTATGTTTAGGATCATTATCTTCATAATATTGAAATGCGTCTTCTCTATCCATTGTGATCACACTTTTCCTAAGATTTTGTTTTAAAATATTTAGATAAAAGCCAGTTGTCCAACTCCTTTAGATGAAACACACCCCTACACCATAATACTTCCACCACCGTGCTGTATTGTT
>CM052087.1:9432160-9446205 GCA_028453745.1 Agapostemon virescens
GTAGTTCCTGCGTTAAGGACGTCCGTACTTCATTTTTAATCTGACAGTTTTAGTCTGTCTTCTGCTTCCAGCAACGGATCCAAATAATTTTTCTAATTGAAAGTAACAGCAGGTCGAAAATCCTCGAATTTCTATGGACTGTCTGCGGTCACTTCAAATTGGTAAATTCGTGTATCAAATTTAAAGAGATTAATACAATTCAACACCATAACTATCGAACAATAAATTCAACGATATAAATTGCTTTGTGATAATAATAAAACTGCATCTATTCAAACTTCGTTCCATTTTTATTCTAACATGTGATTCATTAAAGAAGTACATTGGAAAATTACTAATGAAAACATTTTGATATCTTCAGTAACTGCAAAAGAAATAAATAGGGACTAGTCATTTTGACTAATTTGGTAGTTCCTGCGTTAAGGACGTCCGTACTTCATTTTTAATCTGACAGTTTTAGTCTGTCTTCTGCTTCCGGCAACGGATCCAAATAATTTTTCTAATTGAAAGTAACAGCAGGTCGAAAATCCTCGAATTTCTATGGACTGTCTGCGGTCACTTCAAATTCGTAAATTCGTGTATCAAATTTAAAGAGATTAATACAATTCAACACCATAACTATCGAACAATAAATTCAACGATATAAATTGCTTTGTGATAATAATAAAACTGCATCTATTCAAACTTCATTCCATTTTTATTCTAACATGTGATTCATTAAAGAAGTACATTGGAAAATTACTAATGAAAACATTTTGATATCTTCAGTAATTGCGAAAGAAATAAATAGGGACCAGTCATTTTCACTAGTTTGTTAGTTCTAGTGTTAATACCGCCGTGCCTTAAACAGTTAAATAATAAATTAGCAAATTTCGTGTCGCCTCGAAGGAGTCCTTGGAGTGTCAAGGGTTACCTCGAGCTCTAATTATTTCAGCGTTTAAAGCGACCTAACTGGACAAGTGGCGTTTATCGAAACTTCACCATAGTTCCCTGTATTTATCGAAATTAATGAAATCACGGTTACTCGACGCGTCTCCTCGCGAATATCTGCAACAAAATCCGCGTCGCGGGATGACAGAATAAACAAGTTTCGTGATGCTTTATGAATAACCAACATTTCGGTAAACGAAACACGAGCACCGTCACTGACAGGCTCATTTGCGCTTACTCTTGAATGGAGTGCAGCTTCGAGCGGAATCGCGGCAGAGCCATCGACTCGTATTTGGGTCGAGCAATTAGCGTTCGACGAGGGTAAATCAATAACATACCAGCAATTTACACGGCGATTTCTTTATTTACGTATCCGGCCGGGCCCGCGCGCGTTAAAAATCGTTTATACGGCGAGGAAATTTTATTCGGTAATCCGTTCATTGCCTGGGACACGCCCGATAAATGTTTGCCGATGCCTATGGATTTTCTGCCAAATATTTGCTCGCGACGTGTCATCCAGCCGCCGGTTTTTCGCGACGAGGAGGAGGCCCGATCGCGTCGCTCTGTAATTGCTGTCCGCATTGACGGCCTACCGGGCCGCGTCGTAATCGAATGTTCTCCGAATGAACGTCGAGCAACGCCGCCGCGCGATGGATATTTTATTCTGTCATGGTCGACGAACGCGTCTAATTTTCCCCGGAATTGTTAGCGTTCGATTGCCATCGACAAAATGATTTTACAACGTACGAGCCGCGGGCCCGGTGAACACCGCGTCGCGTCTCGATCGATATCAATTCGCGCTCCTCTCGATGGAAAGAACACAAATCGCTTCCTCAAGTTTCAATAAAACTTTTTACCGCTTCCGCGGAGTAGGATTCCGCTCGAACGCGAACTACAGACACTTCAACTATTCCCAAAGCTCCGAGCCGCGATTCGAAACTATCCGGAGTTAAACGCCGCACTTTTCGAATCCCATCCTAGGATAAAATCGTTTCGGGGAAGTTGCTTCTTTGGGGCACTGCGGGAATAATTGCCCGACGAGACTTGCCGTTCTTACGAGCTTCGTGCGGTAGTTATAGGTCTGTAAATATGAAAAAGCGATTTGCCTATACGCGGCGCTAGCTGTCGATGCAGTTACCGTCATGTCGGGAGTTGTATCAATTGAAAGACGCGCGTACGGAAAAATTATAAATAAGTATATATATTTAAAGGAAGAAGACGACGAATACTCGCAGGTATACCTAAAAGCAGCCCTTAACAAATGTGCTTGCCAGAGAAGGCATCAGTTATTTCGGAGGTGTAGAGTTTTCTACAAATGCAGAGATTCTCAGCAAATTTTCTCAACAAATATGAAAGTTCATCGAATAATCCGATCGAGACAATTCGCTAAAATTATTAAAGAAAGACGCGCATTTCTATTTAATCGGTATGTAAAAACATATTCAATTCCGTTGAGGGATTGTATCAAGCGAAATCGCGCGTAAAGAAGAATTATAAATAACTATACATTTTTAAAGGAAGAAGACGGCGAGTACTCGCAGGTATACCTAGAAGCAGCCCTTAACAAATGTGCTTGCCAGAGAAGGCATCGGCTATTTCGAAGGTGTAGAGTTTTCTGCAAATGCAGGAATTCTCAGTGCATTTCCTGGACACATCAAACAGCGTCATGGACGCCATTTTCTTGTTCCGGCGTCTCATAAAGATTTGCAACTCGCAACTATGCAAGTGGCATCTACAAATTGTCAGAGAGAGAGACAGGAAAAATATATAGCTACCTATGGACTTCGAATAAAATATTTTGTACAATTTTCGTACGATAAACGTGTATTTTCTATACAAAAATTCCGGATTCGTATTTACATACCTGGCAATCGAAGGTTTGGGAAATTATGCGGTTACAGGGACTCGACTCCGATTTTAACCCTTTGCTCTATAACATCGTGTCAGATGCGTAATGTGGACTCTGAACAGAGCCTGATAAATTTATATGTTATTAATTACCCTTAACGTTAAACCTACCGAGAATTAAGCTTTCGAAGTGCAAAGACGTCCCTTGCTCGCTCTTTTAATATAAAGACGCAGTTATATCGAAAAGTATTACAAAGTGTTTTATTAAATAGCCCCAAGTTTCCAATAATGTAAGTTCGCTACTCTCGCTCGCACCTGTGTGGTAAGTTACATCAGTTCCGCACTTTCGCAGAAATTTTTAACTCCTTTGGAAGCAAAGTACCCTCTCTCCGGAAGCTTCCGAGCCATACAAAAGTGAAATACAGCAATCCTCGATCCTTTCTGGCTGAAATATCGCGCCTTTCGCGAGTGTTACGTAGATCTTGATGTCTCTTAACTTAAATTACCCTGCAACATCGTGTCAAACTCGTGATGCATGCGTTTTCTTTCGTTTGTCTCGAGCAGAGCAGAGATGTTAACGACGAGACATGCTTGGAAATACATGAAATCGCTATTTTCATTAAACAAAACGAAACTCATAATATTCATATTCGTTTAACAATCGTTATAATATACCAAGGCGTTAACTCAACCATCCACTTGAGTTTTGCAAGGATGTCCAGCATGTAAAATCCACAATTGCGATTTTCAATTAGTTACAACGCTTGCGTGGTCGTTGTAAGTCCTGCATTCGCCACCGGATGGAAACTAGGACATCCCTTCTCGCAACAATCCGACCCGCCACCGATCCCTAAATAAATTTCCAACAGCCCCCAGCATTCATTAACCCTTAGCACTCCGAGCAATTTTAATTCCAAAATCGAAAAATTTTTCTGACGTAAAATAATTCCATTGTAAACGGTTCATTTCCTTTCGAGAATATTATAGTTTATTATTATTACTAGAGTACGTGCAACATCTCAATTTTTACCGACTCCTTAAATGCAAACAGAGTAATGTAAAAGCTATTTTAACTTTATTTATGAAAAACCTTTTTCATTTGCATATATAGGTTTCTAATTTCTGATTTTTCGTTCCCCCAATCTTTTTTGTATTAAAAACAAAAATTCGGCCCATAGAGGGTTAAATAACAGTAAGGGAATTTTTAGCGTCTCCTCGGAGGCGTCATCGGAGCGCTAAGGGTTAAAATTAAAACTACCTATTCACAGATTCTTTCGCCTGTTCGCGCGACTTTGATCTACGACGGCAGCTCCACCGTTAGCGCCTAAAGTACTTGAAAGAGCGATTTCCACCAAAAAAAAGTGAGCTTCCGGTCACACCGGTATTCCCCGATGGTCCCCAACGAATCTCTTCGCAGCGAATGCCTGAATCGCGCTGGCGAACCAAGAAAATCTCGAGTGCTCGTATCCTCGAGTGGCCGAGCTGGCTGGGACGGGCCAGCAGACTTTCGAACGAGGACTCGGAGGACTCGGCTGAAGAAGATGAGGAGGAAGAAGAGGCTGGAGAGCAGGAGGAGAGCCATATCCCATTCCCAGTATCTTCATCTTAACGCTCCACTCAAGGTGTCCAATTATTAGGCGTACACGAGTGGCTCGGCCCCGACGTCGTTACCGAACCGGTCGAGTCCCGGGGCCGTTTTATTGCGATCCTCCGGCGGCCTAATTTTAGTCAGCTTTATTTCGGTACATCCGACAAGTATCCTCTCGTTCGGTAGGCCCCCGCTTCCAATGAACGGAAAGGGAACCCGGCCGCGGTTTTCTGCGACGGCGATACGTCGCTGGGGGAAACACAACGGGCTTCCCCGAGAAACGAGTGTTGCGAACGGCGAGAGCACGTGTTCCCGGTGCTGCGAGTTCTTGAACGGAGCGGCGTTTTCTCTCAGATCTCGACGCGGCGCGTTACGTTGTCAAACACATGGCGTTTAATGCCTCGCGGTGTATCGCTCACGGGTCAGAACAGTCGGGGGGGCCCTTTAATCTTCGCCAGCTAACCGGGGCTTTTTCTGTTCCGGCTCGGTTAATCGCCGCACGAGCGAGAAAGAACCAGCGCGAGACGGGCCGCCGTTCGTTTGCTTCGAGATATCGAATTGTTCCTGGAACGTGATCGACTGCCAGAGATCGGCCTGGCGACTCCCAATGGGGCGGTCTGTGGAGGATCAGACGCAAGATGCTTGAACCGGTACCTTTGATAGCGACCGGTCTTCCGCAGGATCGATGCCGATGAATGGCGCCACGCGTGTGGCCGCCGTCGTTTCCTATCGATGCGATCTTAATCCTGTTAATTGTTTCGCCCCAAGATGGATGCTCGTGTCCGCGGAGACGGCCACCACTTGCCTCGGAATGTTGCCAGAAGCCGGGCACGTTTCGTAGGAAACTGCGCGACGAGATCAAATGTCAGCGCGATTACTGCCGCGGTGGTCGAAATGGTTGTCGTATAGTTGTTTTTTTGATCGTTGTTGTTCGTTTTGGAATTAACTGTATTGCAGTGTAAGGCGTGAATTTTATTATCGAACTGTTATTTTGTTGGAATCCGGGTAAAAAACGTGCGGCGAATCGGTCACCTTCGTTTAAGGACTTGGATTCGGAGAGGATTTACGGAGAACGATTGTAAAGGTCAAACTCCGGAGACACAAGTCGTTTATTCAAGAGTAGCGAATGCTAAGACAGACTCGGCTATGTCGTCACGTATTGCGTAAATTTTATAAGAAACAGTTTCAAATTTTATGTGCACAAAATAAGAAAAATAACAAGAATAAAAGCGTTCCACGTTCGAAGCGAATCTCGGTTTTGGGATTGTAGATGCTTGGAGTCCATAGAGTTAATTTGAAGAAACATCGAAGAGTGTCTTAGATTTTACAAGAAACAGTTTCAATTTGTATGTGCACAAAATAAGAAATATTACAAAAATTAAAATATTTAACGCCCAATGAAATATCTTGGTTTTGGAACTGTAGATGCTTGGAGTCCAAAAGTTTAATTTATAGAAGCATCAAAGAGTGTCCCAGATTTTATTAGAAACAGTTTTAATTTTTACGTGCACAAAATGAGAAATATTACAAGAATGAAAATGCTCCACATTCAAAGAAATATCTCGGTTTCAGAACTAGATGCTTGGAGTCCAAAAGTTTAATTTGGAGAAGCATCGAAGAGTGTCCCAGAGTTTATTAGAAACAGTTTCAATTTGTATTTGCACAAAATAAGAAATGTTACAAAAATTAAAATATTTAACGCCCAATGAAATGTCTTGGTTCTGAAACTGTAGATGCTTGGAGTCCAAAAGTTTAATTTGTAGAAGCGTCGAAGAGTGTCCCAGATTTGATTAAAAACAGTTCTAATTTTTATGTGCACAAAATGAAAAATATTACAAGAATGAAAATGCTCCACGTTCAAAGAAATATCTCGGTTTTGCGACTATAAATGGTCAGAGTCCAAAGGGTTAATTTGAAGAAGCATCGAAGAGTGTCCCATACCAATCAACGTTTCGCCGACGCTCGTTCCCAGGAAGAAATTGCAAATACAAACGGCTGAGAGGGGCACTCCGTCTTCGCCGGGTCTAGAAAAGTGGCGAGGAAACTGTTATGTCTAGTAAACGTGGTAAACATACAAGCACATGCTCCGTTTGTTTCCGCACTTATTCCGTTCGCGAGACGCTAAAAGGTTTCGAGTGTCCGTATATTCTCCGGCGAAGAGCCTGAGCACAACAAATTATCGGGATGAGCCTGGGGCATCCACTCGAACGTGTCCTACATCGACAAAGTCGTCTCTCCATGGATCTGCGAACCAAACTTCTCACTCGACGAGTGGCATCGACATCGACCAAAGTCGTCAACCGTTCAACAGCACGAGCATCCACGAATTTACATTATTTATTTATCTTAATGGAAGTGTGTCCACTCGACGACGACGACAGAAGATTGTCGCTGGACACTAGACACTCCTCTTACTTTTCTTCTTCCTTCTCTTCGTGATTAAACTCATCATTCGTTGCAAATCGTCTAATTGTATAAAAGTCTTGTCTATAAAAGACAGAGAAAAATTAGTAACATCGTGCACACTCAATGTTTAAATTTCTATTAATTTGTGTGACTGTTTTTAATAGTTTACAGTGCCACGAAAGTAACCGGTCTATGATCCTTGATCAAAATGACGAAAATTAATTCATTTAAACTGTACACGATTTTTATTATTCTACGTAATCCACCGAAGATATTGATTCAATTATTTTTCGTTAAAATAATAATTTCGGTAGCTTGAAAATAAACGATATAGAAATGGTTATTTGACCAACGGCGACTTGAACATCGTGTCCAACATTAGCAAAGTCGCCTGTCCAAAAGACTGAAGTATAAACATTTTAAAATGCAGCATCGGTTAACATTAAACCTTCAACTCGCGAACAAACGACTATTTCCATGTTCTCTATTTCGCAATAATTAAATTCCTAAAGATCAGTCCGTTGAAAATAATTCAACACATTTATTTATTCATGAATATATTACAATCGAGATCGCAGAAAATTTAAGCAAATATAATTGCATCGTTTCAACCGTTAAAATCCTAAACTCGCGTCGACGGAAGAAGACGCGGACCGGCGGGACAAAATGGCTGTCGTCGCGGTCAGTATCGCGTCCAATTCCCTGGACAGGAAGTCCGATAGACCATTTGCATATTTCCAGTTCTAAAATCGTATGGCACACCCGGTCGTAATTAAATTAGGAAGACGGCCGTGAAAAGTGCGGTTAGCCAGCCAACAGACGATACTTTCCGTCAAACCCGGTGTCGCTTGTCACCGTCGCATTATACACAACTTCCCTTCGACGTGGCCTCCCCCGGCGAGCCAGCCATCCACCGACTGTCACATTCACCCTAATTATCATATTATTCAGCGAGGCGTTTCACGGGGAACGTTTCTCCGTTAATTAAAAAGACCAGACACGAAACTTCGCGGACGCGCAGACGGTGTCTCGCGGATCCGGAGGAAGGAATCGTAACTCCGGGATCCCGCGATCCCTGGGGATACCCCCAGCCTAACGAGCAACTTCGGGACCCGGAAAAGAGCCGCGACGCTCGCTGTCAAGGACCGAGGAGCATTGTCGTCGTCGTCGTCGTCGTCGTCAACGGCAGAGAAGCTAGGCGACGATCAATTAAGCGCATCCCGCAAAGTGCTAAGACGTTTATGGCCGACATCTTATTATACCTAGCACATGGGGTGCAGGCCGAGGCAACGCGGGGCAACGCGAGGCAACGCGAGGCACGACGTGGTCGATGGCCCGGGTCGTCGTCCTCCTTGTACACGATCCATCGGCAAAGACCAAGAAGAAAGCGGAACCGTGAAGCCCCTGCAACGCCGTCTCCAGCCGGATGTCTTACAAGATTCGTTTAAGGCAGTTTCGACGAGCTATCGACCACCCGACGGAATTAATTAGCTTGGGCAGCGTGATTATCCGAGCCCGGCTCATATTCTAGCTGCCATTCGACGGTGGGACACCTCCTGTTCGACGAGGAGGAGCCCTTAGACGGTCAAACTGGCCGGGGTTCTTCTTCTTGGGGACGCGGCCACCGTATGGCGTCGCTGTCCCGGCTACCACTGCTGCTCGCTAATGACCACAGTGGTAAATAAATGGTTTCCCGCGCTAATTGCTGAAAGCAACGGCCGGCTTGTTCCTAACTAGTTTTGCTAAAAGACAAAGGAAATTTATCGCGTGTCTCTCTTTCGTTATTTATTTTTCTTTTATTTCTCAAGGAAGCACTCGCGACGTTCTTCCGGCTTCGCTATTATTTCGCATTTCGCCTGTCTGTTTCTTCGTGAAATTTCCAGTCCGAAGACAGTAATCTTGGACGAGGGGAATAGTATACTTTTCTTGATCGAGGGAGTTCATTAACGTCAACGGCCCTTGTAAACTACAGTTGCTACTTTCAGAAGTTTGTTGGACGGATTCGTAATACCTAGTTAGTTAACTGTAACTTAACTTAAGTGGTTTGAACTACTATCTCTCAGTTTTGGTGGTGCTTGCAGAGTCGGATGGTGAATATTCAAGATAGACAGGGGAGAGGTAAAGATTCTGGGACAGTTAGACTGCTGATCTACGTGCAGAATAAAAATGTCCCTGACGATTTTAGTTTTAGTTTAAAATGGCCAAAAGGGGCTCGGTAAAATAATTTTTTCTGCGGACCCCAGAAATGCTAGCCTCTTATGACGGTGCAGGTGTCTAGAGGGATGTTTGGTACAGGTCCAGGAATTTTTTCAAGTCGGTAGTGTCGATAGTCTGGCCGGGGCAGGTCGACGAATCATGGACGATTGTCGAGGGGGTATTCCTGAACGCATCGAAAAATAGCGAAAAAAATTTGGGCCACCGATTATTTTGTAACTCTGTATACATATTCTCGGATGCGTAATCGTTGTGCCTGCCAAGTTTCAGGTCGATCGCGATCGAATTGCAATCGTGGCGCGACTTTGAAATTTCGCAGCGTCGAAATCGCAAAAATGACCAAAATGTGCTTGACAAAATAATGTTTTCTGGAAGCCCCTGAAATGGTAGCCTCTTATGACGGTGCAGGTGTCTAGAGGGATGTTTGGTACATGTCCAGGAATTTTTTCAAGTCGGTAGTGTCGATAGTCTGGCCAGGGCAGGTCGACGAATCATGGACGATTGTCAAGGAGGTATTCCTGAACGAGTCGAAGAATAGCGAAAAGAACTGTGGGTCACTGATTCTTTTGTAACTCTGTATACCTATTTTCGGATGCGTAATCATTGTATCTGCCAAGTTCCAGGTCGATCGCGATCGAATTCCAATCGCGGCGCGACTTTGAAATTTCTCGGTGTTAAAATGGCAAAGATGGCCAAAATGGGCTTGACAAAATAATGTTTTCTGGAAGCCCCTGAAATGCTTCTTATTTCTTATATTATTCAAATGAATTTTTGAGAAGGTTTCTCCTGAGGAGGTCCCAATATGGCCAAGAAAATGTTAGGTCACCGATTTTTTTGCAATGTAATTGCAATCTTTGTATCTCTCGAAGTTACATCCGTCCATTTTGTGTCACGAATGCGTGTAATCTAGTGATGCCGAGACTTATAATTCGTAATGTACCCAGTGTCCTCAGAAATAGCCACTCGTCACCGTTTTTCTGAAGTATAGAGGATACACGTCGACCATCTCTGAAGTGAAATTGAATTCTACTTCCCGAGTAGTTTGCACTTGAAGATTCTAATCGAGAAACATCGACGACTTCGTTGGATTCGGAGGGTTTCTCGAATGACCCCGAACAGATAAAAATGTAAGGGTTCGAATAGAGTCTCCTGCCATTTCTTCTCTCTCGGACCTCGACTCGCACCCTAGCTTTTCAAATTCATTCTTATGGCTGGTCATCAGGATAGGAGGCTGCCAATCCTTCAACAGACAGCTCTATTACTCAAGGTCCGAGACCACCGGCGGCCCAGGGATCTGAACAGAGTACCTTCAACGACATTCATGATCCTAAAAGGATTTTTATCCACGCTTTCGGTAAAGCCTTTTCTTTCTCTACGAGAACATTTGAGAGGTTCTTTATCATGTAAAAGTTTGACGATGTGTTTCTCTCCGGTATGCGTATTCTAAGCGTTTCTAATGAAAATCTGCTAAATGAAATACTTAACAATAATATTATTTCGATCATTTAAAAATTATTGTAATATTTGCGTTCGTTACAACTCCTGGATCTTGCAATTAATTTGGACAATTTTTATTTTGTTTAAAAATCCGCGATCCCCTGTCTCTGATCATCCCTTAATTCTTTGTTTATCTACCTCAAAGAATATTCCACCACCATTACAAAAATTGAAAAGATTAATGGAAATTCGTCAAAATAAAAATTACATCTTTGAATCTCGGTAAAAAGTAGCATTGTCATCTTCGAAACACTCTTCACCTCAGACGCTTCGTCCAGAGATGCTCCTTAAGACCCTCGCCACTTCCTGCTATATCATCTTCACACCCCTAAAATGCAATCCCCGCAAGACACGTTTAACTTTAGGGGAATAGAACGGCGACGTACGAACCTAGAGCACATTCAACCTTATCTGCCAACCCCCGAAAGCGAATTAACCCAGTTCCGCAAGACGCAAAACTGACGGTCATCGTTCGTCTGATAAAATCAGAATCATCCTCGCGGTGAACAGCCATTTTAATCGACTCAACGACATTTTCGACCATCTTAACCAGCTATGCCTTTCGAGCAACTCGTATACATTACTATACTTCCCTTTTAAATATCAGCAAACAATTACGTCGCTTTTGAGCACGAACTTTGAACTCGAAGCTGTTCCAACGAGAAAACCAAAGCATTTCTTCTGATTTAGAATATTTTCATTCTACCTGAATTATTTCATCTTATGTATATGGGCTTTTCTTACCAGTACTCGTCTTACAAACGTTAAATTTTTATGAATACCTTAGTCGTTAAGATAGCGACGTTAAAATTGCTTTAAATAACCTAAAGGTTACCCCTTTGCACTCCAATGGCGTCTCGGAGACGACACTAAAAATTGCCATACTATTATTCGAAGAAGCTTTTACTTTGCATTTGAGAAATTTTGCATTTGTGAAATCCACAAAAATTGAAAAGTCGCGCGTAGAAGTTATGGCAATAAAATTTATATGCACGAAAGCAAATGAAAAATGTACAATGGATCTAGATCTAAAACTTTCTCCATTTTATTGGGTTGTCCGGAAAATTCTTGCCGATTTCGACGAAAGATTGAAACACAACGCATTTAAATTTGGGTATATATTTATTATAAATAAATCGGCAAGAATTTTCCGGCCAACCCAGTAGAATAAAAATTGCTTGAAGTGCAAATGGTTAGAGCGACACCCGCAGCGGTTGCCATTGCAAGATATAAAAGTGGAACGTGGTAAACATTGTGTGGCCGACTCGTATTTGTCGAAAGCATCGCGCGGGGAGGATATTGCGTTCGCAGGGCAGCACGAACGATCCCAATTTGCATCTCGGTTGTCTAGCAATAAACGGCGTGGCCGCGGCCGTTAATCAAACGGGCCGTTCCCGAGGAAAACGAACGGGCAAGACAATGCGTGTCACGCGTTGCGTGGGAGAAGCGTGGAAGCAGGCCGGTTCATCAGGCAGCCCACTTATCCGGCGGCTGTCGTAAATCAGCCCCGGAATAAATGAAAGCGGTCCAGGTTTCTGGGTGGAACCGCCTGGCCAGGTAATGTCCGGTCACGATGCTGCGGAAACAGTGCGATATTAAATCCGTGGTCCACGTTGGACCCGATGGTTCAACGCCGAGCCGCTGGCCACTTCAGAGCCGTGGATTTCGAAAGGGCCGACGATATTTCTGCGTTAGGGGTACTGCGTCTTCTTGCCGGGCATTTAATTCCACCTTGTTTCAGCCGAAACCACCGTCGGTCGCTCCGACAACGAACGTTAGGCAACAATATTGTTGCGAAGGCTTCGGCTCCGCCTCGTCGGTGAACACATGTCAAAACTCTAAACAACTCTTTATTTTCAGACAATATTTTTTCAGATTAATTTCACACGCGGACAGCTCTATCTCGACGAACGGACATCACGTGCGACGCACTTGAAGACACGAAGAAAACCAAACAACCCTGCAATAAATCACGATAATTCCTCATTGACAATTTTACACACCTTCAGACATGCTCCTTCAGGCTCACGCCTTCGAGCACACTCCTTCCATCATTTCCTCAACTAATTAAAAAACGTTACATGACTCCAGCTTAAACTACCCTCAACCAATCACGACAAAACCGAGGTGATCACGGACAGAACGCAACAAGACTCATCGGACTATTTAGAAATGGCGAAGAAGACAATTTAGAAATCGCAAACGGACGAATACAGACACCGCGAACAGAGCAGAACTCGAAACATAGAAATTGCGAGCATTACGTATTGGTGAGCGTCACTGAAGATTGCCACACTATTATTTATGTTAGAAATTGTCTTTAAACTGTACTAGTTTCCAACTGATAACACTTTATATACTGGATATACTTTAATCGTATTGCAAAGTGTTGTTTAGAAATAGTGATACACTGGATTCTCGATCCTTGTGTCCTTGAAAAAACCCATCCCTTAAGCCTAAGCATTTGAAGCCAGACATGCTGTGGTTTCGTTGTATTCCAACAATTTAAACAACTTTTACATCATTAGTTTAACAGTTAAGAAATCGTTAGAAATGTTAATGTTCCACAGTAATGGTGACTAATTTCATATATACGAAAGGAAATGAACATACAATGGAGCTATCATAGGTAAAAATATTGTTTCGATTTTGGAATGGAATTGCTTTGAGTTAAATATTAGTAGTATTGTTATAACTGTGATACTCCAATATTAATTCTAAAAATTATGAAAGAAAAACATCTGAAAGTGATCATTCGATTGGCACTGGTAGATTTGTAATTAACCCTTAGCACTCCAATGGCTGTTCTGAGGCGACACTAAATATTGCCATACTGTTATTGAAAATAATTTTGACATCGTTATGGTTGTGTTTAAAAAATCGGTAGAAATTAAAGCATTACGCATATGAATAGTAGTCATAAATTTTATATGCACAAAAGGAAATGAACTATGTAGAATGGAACTGTTCTAGGTCGAAAAACTGTCTTTATTTTGGAATTAAAATTGTTCGGAGTGCAAAGGGTTAACTCCTTGCCCTACAGCATCGTATTGGACTTACGACGTAGACTCAGAACAGAGTCTAATAAATTTTCTGTTGATGCGCGTCGATTGGAGAAGACACCGGCGCACGATAGTTATAAATTTTCGTATTCTTTCAGCAGATTAGGAAGTAGAAAGAAATTCGAATCGCTGCAGCCGTAGACTAAATCGTAGGGCAAAGGGTTAATCGGCGATAGTTCTTTCGACTGGCGGCGCTCTTTATACAGCCGCGCGAAGACCTACGCGAAACTGTTAATTAAAGTTAATGCATGCGACCCGCCGCTATTATCCTGCGCCGCGTCAGCTGGCGCACGATCCCGACGCTGCAACGAGAACGTGCTTACTGACTGCCACCCGGTCACATCGCTCGATTCAGACCTCCTTTCTTCAGCCACCGAGGCTACCGAGAGAGTCCTGTGCAAATCCTGCCGTGCTACCAACTCTTGATAGTTGCCTCCGGGCGTCCGAAGTTGCGAAGAACGAGCGCACGTGGTCCACTTCGGCTTTCGAGGGCTTTTGTG
>CM052087.1:9461205-9489080 GCA_028453745.1 Agapostemon virescens
AATTGTACAACGTTGAGCAAGATTGTGAAAATAGTTGGCTAGTGATCTGAAATGCTAGCACGCAACGATGACGTTCTTAATTGATCATTGAGTTGCGGGAGCAAAACGCAACGCTCGCAGGTTCGCCAAGAATTCGAAGTTGTCGTCTTTCGTCGGACGTTTCGCAGGGCCGGAAGTTTGTACGAATAGGAATATCTCGAACGCGTGTCTGCGGCATCAGGGATTAATCCGGCGCGAAGACTACGATCTACGTAACAGCCGTCTAAAGTTTGATCATAGTGGAAATTCCAGGAGCGGGTTGCAGCCACTCGAGTATGATCCAAATCTTGAAAGCGGTTCTGGTGACGTTGAGTGGCAGAATGCTTCAGTGACATTGAGCCCTATTCAGCTCGCGAGACGATAGTCTTCGGGTATGAATTCCCATAAACGTCTATCTGCTTAAAACCGTCTGGACCAAACGGAACCGGCAAACTGATACTCCTCGAGGATATTAAACGGCTACTGGAAAAGTTTGCGCGGTGCGTGTCTCGGTCATTAAGCAGCGTACACTGTCCGTCAAAAGTACGCAGTCGTCTGTGTATTTTTGCAAACGAACGTGCGCGATGCAAATTAATATTCGATATCGATCGCAAAGATTGGTGATTGATAAATTATTCGTGAACATGGATCCCTCAACATGTTCATTTTCATCCATCTGGGCAATTTTATTTTCCACAAAGATTCGCCGTTTCGCTTGTATACTCCGAGCCAACCTAATTTTCTAAAATCAAACGTTTCTTCGAACCTAAAATATTTTTTTCTTTCCTATTTTATCCAATTACCACGACCACTTAAATGTTCGGTAATCGATTAAACACATATTTAACACGTTGAATGCCAAGCGAATTTTGCATGCTTCGAACAAGTTTCATTTCTTTCATTTATAGAAATGATCAGCGTTATTGAACAAAATTTTATGTTACTAAAAACTAAAGTTTTCACCTCGTACTTTTGTCTCGAATTTTTGCATGCTTCGAACAAGTGTCATTTGTTTCATTTATAGAAATGATCAGCGTTATTGAACAAACTTGTTAGTTACTAAAAACTAATGTTTTCACCTCGTACTATAATCTGGGTAATTTTGGCAGTACTGCGTTAATGTTCAATGCTGTTAATTTATTGATAACCGTTTTTAAACGATGTAACGGTGCCGGTCACCAGTGACTCCCGTGGCATTCGACGTGTTAAATGTTCGGTAATCGATTAAACACATATTTAATGGTATAACAAATATTTTAAATAACCGTGGCTCCTCGGAGTCGCCGTTCGAGCGCAAAGGATTGATAGGCGACGAAGGACGAAGAACTGGATCGAGAAGAAAGAGACTGCGAATGTCGTGTCGCTCGGTGAATTAACAATGAGTCCTTGCACTTTTGCGGCGCAGTGTACATCGCGAGGCGTGGAGAGTGTTGCGATAATAATCTGTTGCTTGAAGGAATCGCTTGCACCCGTCGTCCGTGGATCCGCGAGGCCACGGGCGAGCCTTGAGGGTTTTATGAAGCTGTAACGGGTTGTCTATGTCCTGCCCGCTTTACGAAACTCGCCCGGAGTTATGATAACGTATCTGGTCGGGCGTTGCAGCACTTTCACGAGGGTATCTTTATTGGCTCCTCCGCTTAATGGCTCGTGGGAAGGGTAATATATTTCTGTTAATCGCCGAGCGGTAGCTGGATTCACGAGTAAGAATGTCGGAAAGCAATTCCGTCGACGTCTTAACAGCAACCTGCTAGCAGCATCGTTCCAGCACCGTCGTCGTCGGATCCTCAAACTTCGCCGATCCGAATCCGAGGGAAACCGTCTATTTCAAATAGGCAACGTTCAATTTCATTATTTCCAGCACGGGACGAGGAAGCAGGGTTACAACTCGCCGTTAATTGCTTCCCCTGAAGAACCCAATTTGACGTTAGTTTCCATGGGCACCGTCAGACCCGGAGCTCCCTGGAATTGCCCATAAAACTCTGCTGCCAAACGAGTGGCGAGTCTCTCTCTCTCTCTCTCTCCTTCTTTCCTTGCAATTCTCTTTGTCTGTTCGTACGAACGAACCTCCAGCGATATTTCTGCCGCTCTCGACCGTTTACGAAAAAGTGCAACACTGCGAAAAACCAGCTCTTGCAGAATTCGACGTACCAGCTATGCTAATATGAAACTGGAATTTCTGTATAGAAAATACACGTGTATTATAAAGGGTGTCCCAAAATTAACGCAAGATTTGAATTTGCCCCCATCTTTGCAATAAATTTTTGGCAACTCTGAAAAAAGAACAATTTGACACTTGAGAGTTTAGGGTTAGTAAAAATGGAGCGTTATACGATACAACAACGTCTTTTCATTATTGAACAATATTTCAAAAATAATGAAAGTTTGGCGGCCGCAGTTCGAAATTTTATACAACATATGGTCAAAATTAATTTTGGGACACCCTTTATGAGAATAATGAAAATATTTAATTCGAAGTATTGCTCATCGATAGTTACACATTTTTCCCATCTCCTTTCAGGCAAATCATGGAACTATTGTATTGGGTTAATTTATATATATTTATATATTTATTAAAAATAAAAATAAATCGGCACGAACTTTCCAGGCAACCCAATACAAGGTAGAACGTTGAAATCGATGGTTGGTAGTTCCAGCGTGAGCAAACTGGAGAAATTAAAAATAGCTTGACAAAATGGGGAGGAAAAGCCACGCAAGGGCCCGCTCCGAGGATAAAATTTCGGCAAAGGATGGTTCGCGGTCGCGCTCCCATTTATCCCAAAGCCGCACGTTGACGAGCCTCAGTTTTAATTACATGCTCATTACCAACGACTCCCCTAACTCTCTCCCAGGAGTAACGTAACCGCTGATCTCCCCTCCAGAGCCCGCCCTAATCCCCACACTCACCCCAAAGAGGATAATATTCGAAAACACCGGATTTCAGCCGACTCCGCCGGTTGTTATACTTTCAAATGAACCAGGGAGGGGGATCGAAGAAGCAAGGAAATGCGAAATCCTTCCGCAATTCTCTTCTGGATACCACGAAGAGGCGATTCGGTGGTCAGCCCGGCTATATTTTCGAAGCTTCCTTTCATCGGTGCGGTTCCCGGAAAGCGGGGTAGGAAAGAGGGAGGAAAAGGGGATGGAAAAGAAGAAGTACGACAAAGAAGGGTGGGAGGGCAGGTCGGAGGGAGTCTGGTCAATGCTCGCGAAAATTGGCTTCTAAATCTTGCGGCCGGAATGAGTAGCGCGCCCCCATTGCTCCCGCAACCCCCTCACACCCCCGTGCACCTACGGACCCTCTTTCCTCTTCCGTTCGGATTCCAGCGTAGCTGGAGGGAACGAGAGGCCGTTCTGCGGTTGGAAAGAGAGCTGGAGAGAGGTGGGAGACCATTGTCGACGGGGCTTATGGCCCCCACGAAAATCCGCGAGGCAACTTTGTACGCACTCCCATAAGTTGCGTTCAATGGGACATCGGTATAAAGAGGCCACGGGGGTGGCGGAGGGAAGGTCTTCTTCGATCGTGCTCCTTTGTTCTTCGAGGCCATTCGATGCTGCGCTTTTTCACGTTATCGGCTGACCGATGATCCCTCCGGCTACGATTCCTGATTCTTCGAGATCCGCTGGCTGACCCGGTGAACCCTCGGGCATCGTGGAAGCTGTAATTCTGTTTAAGAACTATTTTAGTGCTAAAAAGATATTGCTGAATGTATTTTTTAGATTACTTCGTTTGGAATAACGCAGATTGAAATTATTGTTGGGACTGAGAGCCATGTTGGTCTAGGACTGCAAGAGTTTAATTTATGTTTTAATTCTCCAGCTGCTGTTTTAAGAATTCTGTATAGTGTAAATAATTGGTTTAATTTTTTTGTGTTGCGTTAGATGCTCTCATTTTGCAGCAGCTGCTTGAAGAATATGTGGGAGGCAATTGACACGTGATAAGCGAGGGTTGTTTTCAATAGCGAATCTGTACATATAGAATTGTCTCTACTAGCACCATGTTGGATTTAGAAATGTCGTATCTTCGCAAGATAAATAAATCCAACGTTTTCAAGAAAAATTCAACGTTGATCGAGCCGTCTCTACTGGCCCACGAATTTATTTTCGGCCGTGCAACAATGATGAGTGACCGTTGCAATTTACAATGAGCCTGGATACACAAGATTGTCTCTACTAGCGCAGTTCTGGATTTAGAAACGTCGTATCTTCGCAAGAATAAATAAATCCAACATTCTCAAGAAAAATTCAAACTCGGTCGAGCAGTCGTCACTGGCCCACGAATTTATTTTCGTCGGTGCAACAATAATGAGTGATCGTTGCAATTTACAATGAGCCTAGCTATACAAGATTGTCTCTACTAGCACAGTTCTGGATTTAGAAACGTCGTATCGTCGCAAGATAAATGAATCTAACATTCTCAAGAAAAATTCGGCGTTGATCGAGCAGTCACCACTAGTCCACGAATTTAATTTCCTCGGTGCAACAATGGTAAGTGACAGTTGCAATTTACAATGAGCCTAGATACACAAGATTGTCTTTAATAGCACAGTTCTGGATTTAGAAATGTCGTATCTTCGCAAGATAAATAAATCCAACATTCTCAAGAAAAATTCGGCGTTGATCGAGCAGTCACCACTAGTCCACGAATTTAATTTCCTCGGTGCAACAATGGTAAGTGACCGTTGCAATTTACAATGAGCCTGGATACACAAGATTGTCTTTAATAGCACAGTTCTGGATTTAGAAACGTCGTATCTTCGCAAGATAAATAAATCCAACGTTCTGAAGAAATATTTGACGTTGATCGAGCAGTCGCCACTAGTCCACGAATTTAATTTCGTCGGTGCAACAATGGTAAGTGACCGTTGCAATTTACAATGAGCCTGGATACACAAGATTGTCTCTACTAGCGCAGTTCTGGATTTAGAAACGTCGTATCTTCGCGAGATAAATAAATCCAACGTTTTCAAGAAAAATTCAACGTTGATCGAGCCGTCTCTATTGGCCCACGAATTTATTTTCGTCGGTGCAAAAATGGTAAGTGACCGTTGCAATTTACAATGAGCCTAGCTACACAAGATTGTCTCTACTAGCACAGTTTTGGATTTAGAAACGTCGTATCTTCGCAAGAATAAATAAATCCAACGTTCTGAAGAAAAATTCGACGTTGATCGAGCAGTTGCCACTAGTCCACGAATTTAATTTCCTCGGTGGCACGGTTCGAGTCTCTTTGCGCGGCAAATTTGCGTAAGCAAACAATTATACGCTGCCCTGCAAGCCAAATAAACATCTAAATTTTTAGAAGAATAATTTACCGCGAGAGTCCACGAAAATTCGCTTTTTTTACAACGACGCGCGCGTGCACCCGCGAAAAAAAGAGCACGACCTTAAAACAATATTCTCTCTTCAGCATCCAGCGTGGCCCAATTAACTACGTAAAACTTTTAATTTAGCCTCGGCTGTCCGGCGTAAAATGTCCCCGACACGAGCAGGAAAAAACCTGTCGTCTAACAACACAAACACGGCTCACCGAAAGAGAGAGAGCGAGAGAGAGAGCGAGAGAGAGAGAGAGAAGGAAAAACAGTGAAACGAAAGTAAGGGAGAGGAAACTAATATGGTTCCAGTAAATTATTTCCCGGGCCACGTGACACGAGACACTCATCCCTGGCGATGCTCCATCGACTCCGAGAAGGAGACTCCGGAGTTAATGAATCAAGCACCAGCTGCGAGCCTCGAAGAATCCGACACCGTGAAAAAAAGACGACTGCTGGAAAATCACGATGCTACGAAGGCAATCTGAGCACTATCTGGGCCAACGATCTTCTGTTCCTTCGAACTGTCCCACAAGTCATTCAAATATTCCGCGAAAGATCATTTTTGAAAATAAAGGCGCATTGCTAACACTGATCTTTTAGTGGAACTTTTATCAAAGATTAAAATTTCATTTCAAAAAGTTGACGTGGAAAAGAATGATCTGGGTCGAAAGGGATGCCTTCATTTTTGAGCGCTGGTTGAAGGTTCGAATTCGAGATTGAGTCAGATTTTGAAACGATTCGCTGCTGAAATTTATACTGCGATGATTGGTACGTAAAACGTAGGCGGTTCTATTAAAACAAAATCAAGGTTGCACTTTACTTCTCCTAAGCGCATGCTTACTTCTCTAAAACTGCATTTACTGGCTCATAAATAAATATACTTCCAAACGCTTCCATTTATACCGTGTAACATCTGTAGAAACAATTTTGTTTGCACAAGATATAATTTACAAGCTGTTCGATTTTAATTTCCCAAATTAGGTGCCTCACCTTGTATACCGACGCAAACATTTATTTTTAAGACTAAACCCACAGGAGATTGAAATTAGCTAATATATTGCTTTATAGACATGATAAGATGCAATTGTTTGACATTTTGATGCGTTCCATATTGCAAAATATTTATGACTGAGGAAAGAAATCCTAAGGCAATTTAACCCTTTGCAAACCCAGCAATTTTAATTCTTAAATTGAGACACTTTTTGTTCTAGAATAGCCCTATTGCACGTGCGATATTTTCCTTGCAACAAATGACAATGACGATTTTCAGTGTGGCCTTAGAGGCGCTATTGGTGTGCTAAGGGTTAAATAGAGACACTTTTTGACTTAAAATAGTCCCATTGCATTTGTTTCATTTACTTGCTACAAATAACAGTAACAATTTTCAATGTCGCCACAAAGGAGTCATTTGAGTCCTAAGGGTTAAATCGAGACAGTTTTTGACTTAAAATAGTCCCATTGCATATGCGTCATTTCCTTTCAACAAATAACAGTGACAATTTTCAGTGTCGCCTCAAAGGAGCCATTTGAGTGTTAAGGGTTAAATCAAGACACCTTCTGACCTAGAACAGTCCCATCGCACTTGCGTCATTTCCTTGAAAAACAAATGACAGTGGTAATTTTCAGTGTCGCCTCAGAGGCACCATTCGAGTCCTAAGGGATAAATCAAGACACCTTCTGACCTAGAACAGTCTCATTACATATGCGTCAGTTCCTTGTAAAAAAAATGACAGTGGTAACTTTCAGTGTCGCCTCAGAGGCGCCATTGGAGTCCTAAGGATTAAATCGAGACACTGTCTAACCCAGAACAGTCCCATCGCACATGCACCATTTCCTTGGAAAACAAATGACAGTGACAATTTTCAGTATCTCCTCAGAGGCGCCATTGGAGTGTCAAGGGTAAGCTTCGGTAATTATAAAATAAATAATCTTGCAAGTTTCGTGCGACAGGCTGTGACAGGTTTATCGTTAGATATACCAATCCCGTCAGCTATGTTCGACTAACGCGACGGCGGAAACGTCGAGGGTGCGACGTCGGTGAAAATTCAGCGAACATCCTGTAGATATCTGGACATCTCGGCGATTATCTTCGGAAGGAAGCGTCGCGAGGAGACAAACACGCACGTGCGTGGCCCACGTGCAGTCCAGGGGCGGGTAACGCACATCGCAAACACGAAGAGAGGTTGCCGGGTGTGGTCCCCGGCCCAGGGAAACGTGATCCCCGTGGTAAACCGCTGTTTACCAAGAACGGGAACCTGGCCCTCCCCGAGGACATCGTCTCCGTCGAGCATGATCGATGTCCGCGTTAATCCCTGTTTAAGACAAGCCCGCCGATTCCTTCCGGCTATCTGTACGCCCCCGGCTGGACTTCCGGTCACATCCTCACGGATTTCCTCAGGTAAATAACGCGTCCTCGAGGTGCGATAATGAGAGATCGCTTCTCGCTTGGGAAACAGGGCTCGTTCGCGCCGGAGATTATCTATTCGGCTACGTGGACATTTTTCACGCGATTTCCTTCTTATCGCGGCGGTTATCTTTTCGCTTTGGGAGGTAGTCGAGGAGCTGTTAGGGGACTCCGAGGTGTCGCGTGAATTTTAGGCGAAGCAGATTCGTCTGCAAGCTTTCGGAGGATGTCCGTTGAATGTTGTCTGCATGCAAGGCGAGTCTCCTGAAATATTTTTATTTGAAAAAGGAAATGTTTCATGCGAACGGTCCCATTTGTCGGAAGGTCCTTGTTTTCGAGTTTTTATTTGGAACGACGAGGCTGGAGTGGGAAATCAATTTAACCGTGTGGAATCTTGTTGACCGTCGAATGACCTTCGGAAGAGTTGATCTTTAAATGTTTCAGAGCTTGTATTAATGGAATCTACTTGCGGTAGTATTTTTATTCGTCCATTTTGGAGAATAATTTCTCTAAAAAAGGTCATTCGAAATCGTCTTTTCCATTGCCCATAACATTATGCGTACATTATTATAATTAAATAGCGATCGTGCTAGTAGATCCAGCCCTTTCAGGAGCGTCTTACTATAGTCATTACTTTACAGGATATTTTATGAGGTTTTTGTAAAAATAGGGTCATTGTTTGGGGATCTTAATAATTAACCAGTTAACTGTGGCGCCCTCGTTTAAGAGCGCGCACCAGTTTTGTGTAGCCAGAATCGAGTCATGACGAGTATACTCGTCAATCACAGAGTAAGTTGTGCTGGTAAGATATTGGATTAAAAAGATGGGTTTATTTTATAAAATTTACAATTTTATTACTAATATTTACTTATTTGGTTAACAAGCACATATATTTTTCGATTTTTCTTTTTGAATTGGATACGTCGCAAGAGTGTCTTTACTAGAATTTATTTAACAGTTGATTCGCGATAATGTTTCATTATTCTTTTATATAATATAAATGCATTCAGACAAATAATGTCTAAGAAATGGAGAAATATTTTTTTCAGCCGGTGCATACGGGGACGCATGAGTTCATCTCAAATTATTTATATTTTTTATTTGCATGTTTTATTCTGCCATGGCCTCAAAATATTCGAAACATCTTGAAATTTCAGAATGTGTTTTGTTTTTCTCCAAAATTACAATTTAAATAGCCAATGGTCACTACTTTATACGCATGACGAGTATACTCGTCAATCACAGTTAACCCTTTGCACTCGAAGCTGTTTTAACTAGAAAACCAAAGCGTTTCTTCTGACGTAGAATATTTTCATTCTACCCGAATTATTTCACCTTATGCATATGAATTTTATTACTGTTTCTCGGTCTTCCAACCGTTGAATTTTTATCAATTTCTTAGACACAAAGATAGCGATGTTAAAATTGTTTTAAACAATGGTGTGGCAAGAATTAATACAAATCTACTCGACGACGAGTAATTACATTTAAGAATAAAACAGTCTACAGCGCATTTTACAAAATTTCTCCAAAAAGAGGAACCTCGTTGGAAGATCGGAACAGCGAACGGCTGCAGAGAATTTTATGGCAAACTTTCCAGCTAGAAAAATAATAGTAAAAGTAGTGGCCATTGCAGGAGAAAAAAATGTAAGGGCGGAGTGGTCTAATGACCCCGATTAATTAGGATGGAGAGATAAATAGTCCACAGACGGAAACAGTGGAAGTCGCAGGTGCTCGTCCGCTATCCGGAAACCATCGTTTTCCCATAACCCGTTGGTAACTGCTGGCGCCTCGTATGTTTCTTTAGGATCGCGGCCGTGGTATTCCAAACGGTGTCGGCATCGGGACGCTCGCGTTTCATTCGGACTCGACCTAAGACAACAAACACGCAGTTTCCTGCTGTGAATACCGGTCTGCGGAGAAACGGAGATAGGCGAGAGAAAGACGTTGCCATATTGGCAAAATTTTCACCGACGCATTACGCTTCTACCGTCGTCCATTTAACCTCGCGTACTTCGGATTCAACCCGGATCCACTTCGGAATGCCTAGCTCGTAATGGCGTAAAGATTTCAGACCGATTTTAACGTCCGAATGCAATTTACTTCCTACAGTTCGGAACTGACAGTCGAATATTACGAATATTAAAATGTGGATCTATAAACGAGCGCTAAAATCAGATTCTCCCAACGACAGAAAATCTATTACCAGGACGATTCTACTTCGTTCCGGATATAAAATATTAATTCTGGAAACAAAATTCTCGCATACCATCTGCCACAGTTTCGCCCAATTATAGATAGAGTTCCGAGCAGATCAATATTCCTTCCGAAATCGTGGCGGCGACAAAGCGTAGCGTAAAGCAGAATAAAAACTCGATTATCTACAAGAACGGGATTCCGCGATATTAACCCTTTGCACTCGAATGGCGCCTCTAAGGCGACACTAAAACGTGGCATACATATACATCGATAGGTTTGCAGTTGAGAAATTGATAAAAATGTTAAAATTCTAAATAAGATTTATAGTAATTAATTTCGTATGAACGAAAGGAAATGAACTATTTACAGTGGAGCTTTTATAGATAAAAATATTGTTTCGATTTTTGAGTGGAATTGCTTCGAGTGCAAAGAGTTAAATTTCGTGTCTTCGGCAATCGGAAGACGAAGACAGCCTTGGGGAATTTATATTCCGAGCAGAGAAAGATCTAGCTAATGGCGCCGCGGAAGATCTATACCCGGTTTGGGTTCGATCCAATTACCTATTAATTCTTTTAATTACCGGCTGAATTAAAGGAGCCGGTAAAAATGGCCGACGACGCGAGGCGAGCCCGATGGCACGATCGAGGAATGCATCTCGCCGAATGCCAGGTTTTCTGTAGGTTCGGAGCAATCGATTACCCAATATCGTCTTTCACAACCGGAGGTCTGGGCGCTCTCTTCTGAACGGCCGTTGACACGACACGACTACTACAGTTGTAAGGCACCGAGGAGATAATATTACGTATCGGGGATCCTATGGAGGTCATCTTTACATGCGCAAGGAGCCCCGACAGCTGCGTAATCGATGCGGCCGCGACGACCACCATAGAAACCGTACCTTTTTCCCCGGCCGTGACAACTTTCTCTTCTGGCTACGCATAGACCGGGACTTCGGCTGCTATCCATACCTGCATCCATAATGTCGCGGCGTTATCGACGATTTCACACACCCGCCGCTGTACGGAATAACTTCGCATAATGGAGCAACTGGACCTTTGCCGTGCGACGTCCCATCGGTAGAATAGATAGAGGGTGGATCGGTATCATCGTTAACACGTTAAGCGCCGTGTCAGTCATCGGTGACTGACGCGATCTGGACAAAACTTTGGCTAAACTTTAAATTTAACCTTAATTTTAGCTAAACCTTAATTTTAGCTATTCTTAATTTTAGCCAAACCTTAATTTTAAATAAAATTAATTTTAGCCAAACCTTAAATTTAACTAAACGCTAAATTTTCTGTCCAGAACGCGAAAATCGCCGGTGACTGATAGTCTGAAATGTGATATAAAACTAACAATATTACATTCCGTTAATAAATTAATAAATCTATTTAAATACCGGCGAGTACCTGAATAAGGCAAAATCAATGTGGCGCTTAACGCGTTAAATTGATAAAGGTTTGTCGCGTTCGCGAACAAGAGTATCGTGGATTACTTGAACTGCATAAATTGAAAGGATGCGTTGGTGTTTGCAACGATAACTTTTTTGGAGTGGAGAAAAGGAGAGACAGAGGGAAAGGAGAAAAGGAAAAGGGTGTGTTTCGTCCTGGGTCCGCTAGAGAACTCGTCAGTAAGATTATCTTAAACGCTGGGATCAGGTACTAGCGAGAAAGTCTCGATCTACTGTCCCTCTGTCGATGAGCGCAGGAGTTAGAGCCGCCATACTTAATTTTATTATCGAGTAGAGAATGTTTCGTGCTATAAAGGCAAAATGAAAAATGAACGGAATTTTTTAAGGGTTAAAGAATACTCTCGACAGAAAAATATTTTGGGGTAGATCTTGTCAAGAGGAATGAGAAGAGGATCAAGAATGCACCGATCAGTTAATAAAATGTTTGCTTAAAACATCGTAGCACCGAGATGCTGAGACGCGTCATCCTGATCTTTGTATCCCGGAGCCATATTATCGGCAGGGAACAAGCAATTACGAAAGCACTCGAGCGAAGTGTTCGATCGTGTCACTCAATAACTCTTGTCGAACGAGTGTATCATTTGTTGACCCAAATGTTCGGGTGCATGTAGATAGATAGCTCTTGAGAACTGGGCCATGGCTGATAAGACGCCGATCCCCATTCAAATTAGCTGCAATCGTTTCCGCGTTGTCGTCGAACATCCACTCCTTGATAAAAGTTCCTGGCCCATACTGTCTTTAATCTGGAGACGATAATTCGGGGAAAATGATGCTGAAGACTGCTCCACTTTCGAACTATTCGAGCGAATCGAAAAATATGAATCGATTGTTTATCAAATGTTTATTCAACTATTGCCTGTTGCAGTTGATGCAGAGAATTCATATTCTGCATTGATCCACAGATTAATAATCAAGAATTATAGAAACCGATAGAGATCATTTACCAGATTAATGGACAAACGAGTGCAAATTAAAATGGCCAGAAAATAGAACTAGCGTAACAATGCGTGGACTGCGATGTTTCTGCATGTGCAACGGTAAGAATGTCCCGTTTAGTTCAATTGAGGAATATCCATGTAAATAGAGAATTAAATGACTCTTGGAATTGATGCAGAGAATTTGAATTCTTCACTGAGATCCACAGTTTATCGTTTGGAATGTGAAGTTGTAGAAACCAATAGACATTATTTACCAGATTTATGATCAAACAAGTGCAAATTAAAATAGCCAGAAAATAGAACAAGAGTAACAATGCGTAGACTGCAAAGTTTCTGCACGTGCAACGGTAAGAATGTCCCATTTAGATCAATTGAGGAATGTCCATGTAAATAGAGAATTAAATGACTCTTGCAGTTAATGCAGAGAATTTGTATTCCTCACTGAGATTCACAGTTAATCGCTTAGAATATGAAACTGTAGAAAGTGACAAATATCATTTACCAGATTAATGGACAAACGAGTGCAAATTAAAATGACCAAAAAATAGAACAAGGATAACAATGCGTAGACTGCAAAATTTCTGCATATGAAGCGATAAGAATGTCCCATTTAGATCAATTGACGAATATCCACGAAAATAAAGAATTAAATGTTTATTTAACTGTTGCCTCTTATAATTGATGCAGAGCATTCGTAGTCATCTTATGATCCACAGTTTATCGCTTAGAATATGAAGTTGTAGAAACCAATAGACATTATTTACCAGATTTATGGACAAACGAATGGAAATTAAAATGACCAGAAAATAGAACAAGGATAACAATGCATAGACTGTAAAGTTTCTGCATACGAAGCGGTAAGAATGTCCCATTTAGATCAATTGACGAATATCCACGCAAATAAAGAATTAAATGTTTATTCAACTGTTGCTTCTTGTAGTTAATGCATAGAATTCGTATTCTTCATTGAGATCCATAGTTTATCCTTTAAATACGAATTTGTAGAAAGCGACAGAGATTATTTGCCAGATTTGCGGACAAACGGCAGCAAATTAATACGAGCAGAAAGTACAAGAGCAAATCGATAAAACTGCGAAGCTGTCTTGTTGGAACAGCAAATCCTTCGATTGGCAATCACAGACGACGGACAAGAACCACACGGGCACACAGGGGCCTGGCAACCTGCGCGGTCGAAATAGGACGACGTTGCAATCACCTGGGTTCGGGAACACCGAAACGTCCTTTCATTCGATTACTCGGCAGCGCTGGGTAATTGATTTATCGGGTCCTCGCCGGAGGAGAAGTTCTGTTTATCGCGGGCGGTGTAACGGATGAGTTTCCCGGGTCACCGAGCCTCGCTGGCGAAAGTAATCGGCTTACACCGACGGAGTGGCTTCGTTAGATCGACGAAAAGTTCGCCTGTCCTCGCCCGTTTTGTCGTGGATCGCCTGGACTACAAAAAGATCGGCTGGACAGTCTTGATTAAGGATACTGCCATCGATTACCGATAGCGAAGTGTATTTCCCTTCGACGAATGCGCCTTTCACGTTAACAATTCTTAAATCACTTTCAGAAAGACTTGCCAGCAATTAGTACGGAAAATGTTGCTCTTCAACCGTTTGCCGTACCATTTTCTTCAAAACTAAAATTATTATAACATCTTCGTCGCTAAAAATCTTACGAACAACATTTAATTTCGTCTAGAAGGAAGGACACAATATTTATATCTGTTGGACTTTATTTTAACCCTTTGCACTCCGAGCAATTTTAATTCCTAACTCGAGATACATTTTTATCTTAGAATAATTCCATTGTACGTGCTTCATTTCCTTTCGTGCGTATCGAATTTCTTAATATTAATCGTACGCGCAACATTGCAATTTTTATCATCTTTTTAAGTACAAAAGTTGTAATGTAAAAATTGTTTTGAATAATAGTCTGACAATTTGTAGTGTCGCCTCAGAGGAGCCATCGGAGTGCCAAGGATTAAATCCTCAACGCGACTCTGACTCGTCATAATACAGTAGGGGGTTGATTTGACTAACTCGAGTCAAACGGAAACCGACACAAATCTGCGAGACTCGATATCCTCTGAGACTAGAGTCCTCTAGCAGACCCAGGACGAAACGCTTCCTGTTCCTCTCCTTTCTCCGCGCGCGTTTCACAAAATCCACAAAACTGTCAGTTTAAAGCGTACGCAACGCTGGTTCCCGGTGTTCTCAAAAACGGCGCGGGTAGCAAAAGCGACGAGACCGCCGAAAGAATTAATTACAGAAATAAAACACAAATTACAATTACGGCGGGTTCCGCGAAGAGTCTCGCGAGCGGCCAGAGCCGTGTCGTATTAAGCTTGTTTACACGCGCGTTCGTGTCCGAAGTTGCACTCGACGCCGCGGTCCCCGAGTGCAACGAACCGCTCTCGCCGGTGCATCGGCGAGACGTCGCACCGCGCCGGTGCAATAAAAATCTCGGGTTGGAAAGTCGGCGAAACTGAAACGTCCCGGGGGACTTCGGGGAAGACGCGGGCCACCGTCGCAATTTCCAAAAGCGACATAAACGTCGAAAGAGCGTCCCGCGGGAGCGTCATAAACGTGTCGGCCGTTCTCGAACGGTGTAAACATCCGTTCTCTCGCAGTTCGCCGCGCGATTAGCCGACCCCCTGCACCCGAGAGATCCGAATCTTCGAGGATCGCCGAGAAACCACGGTCTGGGACTAATTGACCGTGGCCGGGAACTCATTAAAAGTGCGCCCCCGGAACTCGAGACGTCGGTGGTACGTAACGAGTGTTGTAATTTGAGACGGATCCTTCCGCGGCCACGTTGCGTCCTTCCTGCGATCGACGGAGTTTCTCTCGCGACGGACCCTTTAATAAGGGTCCCCTTGCTTGCACAGGACTCCCAGGAGCCTCTCCTCTGACCCCGGCTGACTCCAGGTAATCCGTCGAATCTGTTTTCCACCGGTTCGATGCTCTCTTCTTGAACAAAGGCAATCTTCGGTAATGTTCGTTCGAAAGCTTTCCAAATCCACGGTTTTCAACGTATTAACTATTATTGTTTAAACGATGCAGCACTGCAATGTACGAGAGATGATGCTGTTCCCTACACGTGCACATTGGAATGAAATTTTTCTTTACACTTTCACGTCGGGTGACACCAACGTGGTGTCATTGGCAAGCCGGTCGTTATTTGCCGGTGACACCAACTTGGTGCCATTTGTATCCCGTTTATTATTTGCGGTGACTTCAACGTGGTGCTATGGGAAAGTCATTTGCAAAGCCTTTCAAAGCGTTAGTATCATTTAACGTATCATTTAATAAGAAGCAACTAAGTTTATTATGTTGTAATGAATTTTATAGTTGTACATTTTAATGAACAACTTTGCAAAAAGTTCCGGCGACAGAGAAGAAAATTATTTGTGAACCGTGCGGACGTGAAAGTGTTAAGGATATGATGCGTACACTTTAACTTGAATAATTTGCCTTAACAATTAGGAATATCAATTGTGGCGTAAATGGTAAAAGCCACTATAGTGGTACATCGTAATATAAGATGACATCCGCGGAAGCTGCCATAGTGGCACATCGTACCTAAGAAGTTAAGCAGCCAGGAAACTTGCATAAAATCGAAACGAGTTATCGAATGAAACGAAAACAGAAAAATTAAATTATAACATTGAGTATTCCTCGTATCTTCCTGCAGTTTCTGCGTCAGCGTACAAATTTGCTGGAATATTTGGCAACGATTGAAATTAGGCGAAGCAGTGCAGATAAAAGAAAGTCCTGACCCAGCCAGAGTCGCTTTAGATAGTAGCGAGAGAGAGCGTCCTTCTGTCGGCGAGAATAGAAAACAGAGTTGCCAAAAATTTATTTTTAAATACGACAAAGTAGTTCCAGCAGCTATACGAGAGTGACGCGGCGGTGAAAGCGTTAAGGAGTTAAAAATCGCAATAAAGCGTCGCGCGAAGTGCGTTCGACCGATGGAAATCGCTTCCCACGGGAAAATCGAAGGTGTTCACGTGGTTGCATCGTTCGCCGCTCCCGAATTTAGGTTCGGAGCAGCGTGTCCCGGTGCGCATGGTTGGAGACCGCTCAAAGCTCCATTTGCCGGGGTTATCTGATCGCGGAATTCGCGGTGGGCCGCAACGGGGGCCGCGCAAAAATGTTGACCAGGCCGCAGAGCAAACGCAGAATGTTTCCGTTCGATTGGCCCGCTAATTGTCGGGTCCGAGCCACGCGTGGATGTGGATCGATGCTTGCCTTAAAGCGGACGCGGCCAATTAACGAGCCCTCGGAACATTCTGTAACGCCGCGAGCACCAGAAGGAGGAGCCATCAGAAACGAGTGAAAACCGAATAACAACCAGTCGAAACGCGTAGAAACGAGTGAAAACCGAATATAAGCCGGAAGAAACGCGTAGAATCGAGTGAAAACCGAATATGAGCCGGACGAAACGCGTAAAAACGAGTGAAAATCGAATAGCAACCGGTAGAAACGCGTAGAAACGAATGAAAACCGAATAACGCCGGTAGAAACGCGTAGAAACGAGTGAAAACCGAATAGCAGCCGGTAGAAATGTGTAGAAACGAGTGAAAACCGAATAGCAGCCGGTAGAAATGCGTAAAACGAGTGAAAACCGAATAGCAGCCGGTAGAAAAGCGTAAAAACGAGTGAGAATCGAATAGCACCGGTAGAAACGCGTAGAAACGAGTGAAACCGAATAACAGCCGGTAGAAACATGTAGAAACGAATGATAACTGAATAGCAGCCGGTAGAAACGCGTAGAAATGAGTGAAAACTGAATAGCAGCTAGTAAAAACGCGTAGAAACGAGTGAAAACCGAATAGCAGTCGGTAGAAACGCGTAAAAACGAGTGAAAACCGAATAGCGCCGGTAGAAACGCGTAGAAACGAGCAACGACGAATAGAGACGGGAACGGAAGAGAGGCTCGCGACGAATATCCGTGACAAGAGTCGGCCGGCCGGTCCGGCGAATCGAAACTTTTCCATTTCCGTATTAGCAGCGGCCGTTTTGTTTAAACATAGTTTAAGCCGTCGTCGCGTTGGATGCTGCGGAAACCGCGTTGCTAGTTTCCAGAAACTGCAGGCCGCGCGAAACTTTTCCAGCCGCTGCCCCTCTGTTTCCATCCTCTTTTCCACCCTGCCGCCGGACCTAAGCTCAGGGGAAGAGGAACAGGAGGAACAGTCGAGGAGGGCGAAAAGGTCGAAACCTGCCTCCGTGCTGTTTCCATCTCCCCCGCGCTATATCTAGCCGTAGCACGTCATTCTCTCTTTCTCTCTCACTCGTTCTCCCTTCTCACCCTTCAGCTCAGGGTTAGAGGGAACCGGGTAATGAGCTTCCCAGGCCGGTTGTAACGAGCAAAAACTTATCGTCACTCTCCCTCCTGATTTACTCGACCTGCCACGTCGTTAGTTGTACTGCTAGCCCCCCCTGCAACCCCTAGCTGCCCTAAAAACCCTCCAACATGCTGGACCCCGAGCATCGACGCAGCCGTCACTTCATTCAGCTCCCCTCCCTGACCTCTTTCTCTTTCTTCTCATCCTGTCTCTCTCTATCTCTCTTTCTCCCTCTCTCTCTTTTTCTTTCTCTCTTTTGGTTTTTTCTCTCGGGTTTTTTCGGACCAGCGGTTCTTTGGAAATGCGCTACGCGTCGCGGAAAGAAGCGACGATCGAACCGGACGTATCAGCCCGAGTTTTTAACGCGTTCGTCCACCGGACGGGGGGGTGATCGATGTTCCAGTATTACCGTGGAAGGGTTGCTTGCAGTTCTCTGCTGAACAGATAGCGTCTTTTGTGTAATCCTTCACTGGATTATTTACGCCGGGGGGCCACGCTACCCTTCAAGATGTATGACGAATATCGGGAATTTATTATTTAGCCCCCCGCCCCTTCTAAGCGATTACTGGGGCACGTACGCTACGCCGCCTCGGAAATTGATGGCGATTTCGAGTTAGCATCGAGTCAGAAAAATTGACGCTATATTTTTGTGGGTTATCAATGCAGGGATATCGTTGGGGCTGACTTGAAACAACCCCCTGTTATTCGAAACAACTTTTACTGTGTCTGCATTTATGGAATCGATAAAATGTTGCACATACGAATAATAGGAATAAACATCGTATACGCAAATAAAAACGAACCATATACAACGGAACTATTCTCGGTCAAAAAGTTCGTCGATTTTGGAATTACAATTTCTTACAGCGCAAGGGGTTAATCCCTTGGTCTACGATTTATTTTCTGATAACAGTGACTAGATTTTATTTATCCTCCGCGAAACGACAAAAGGAAACGTCAAATTTGTAGTTACCGCGTCCGTAACTATTCTCCACCGATTGTGTGCGATCAAAGATTAAATAGAATGAATAGAATTCCAAATCTTGATCACGAGTCTGACTATAACGTTGTTATAGAGCAAGAGGTTAATTGTTTTGTTAAAGTTGCTCATTCTACCAAATTCGATGGCGATTAAAAAACTGCAGGAATGTTGGAGGATTATTCAATGTAGTACATTGTCTCTTTCCCAAATTTTTACGACTGCCGCACAGGCAGTCGTTAAAAGCATGCAAAGCAAGCAAAGAAACGTTCCGAAGAGCATTTCCGAATGTCGCCCATATTGAAAAGAAGGGAGCGTCGAAACTGGAAAACCGGTTCTTACCTGTAGACTCGTCGCGTACAACATAGCCCTCGACACGTAACGAAATAATTGATCGGCTAATGCAAATAAGAAGCTGAAAATTTAATGAATAAAGAGATCATTGAGAACCCCGCCGCGCGTGATAAGAGACGATAATGAGGAACGGTGAGCGCTCGTTACGCGAGATCTCCAGAAAGTTATGAAGTCTGTGACCATACGGACGGTTTGGTCTCCATCTTCGGATTGGGAGGGAAAAAAAAATGAAAAAAGAGAGTCATCCTATTTTCCAAGAAGCGATCGTCAGCAAACGTCGATGCGCCATCAAGATGTCAGCAGTCATCCGACCTCGTTCCATCGGCAGACACCGATAACCCGGTTCGCGCAGCGATGGCCCCGGTGGCGCGATAGTTTCGTCGGATGAAAGCCTATTTATTGTTGACGAGATCTAGAAAACAAGCCGTAAATAAACGGCAGATAACTCCCGTACTAATTGGTGACGAACGGCCGCCGCGCAACCGCTTGTCTAACCGGATCATTTATGGTACTTTTATTACCGATAAACCCGAGCGCCGTGGAAAGTTTCATCGTTTCCACGAAACTCGTCTATCTCCTATCATCGAGTCTCTAATTATACCTCGCTCGTTCAATTAGTGGATCGCGTACTGTGGAATACCGATTATCCCGACCTAACCAGGGAAACGCGACGGACTCGAATATTATTGGCAGGTTACGGGTGTCGTTCCGCAAAATGAAGATTATCCGCGTCGATAGGCATTCGAGCCAGATGAACGGGGTTCGCTCCAATCACTTTCAGAAGATCAGAACGACAGATTGACATCCTTATCGCTCGAAGAATATCACCAAGTGATTTTTCAACATTGTCGAACAGACTTTCCGTAACTTCAAAGCGACGATAAAAGACGCTGCGTGCGTTTTACAAGATACGCTGCATACATTTCTTGTGTGTGAGAATATTTGTGCCCATAATTTTGAAAATAGTCTAAGTCAGTTCAAACTTTGAAAACAACATTTTCGTATGAAATTCGCACAAAATTTCATATTCATAATAAAGTTGCATTAATCAAGACTAATAAAATTATAAATTAAAATGTCGCATAATGTAAAAATATTTTTCAATTTATTCAAATGCAAAACTGAGATTCACAGTTTATCGCTTAGAATGTGAAACTGTAGAATGCGACAAAGATTATTTGCTAAATTTGTGGACAAACGAGTGGAAACTAAAATGGCCAGAAAATAGAGCAAGGGTAACACTGCGAAGACTGCGATGTTTCTGCATGTGCAACGGTAAGAATGTCCCATTCAGATCAATTGAGGAATATCCATGTAAATAGAGAATCAAATGATTCTTGCAGTTGATGCAGAGAATTTGTATTCTTCACTGAGATTCACAGTTTGTCGCTTAGAATATGAAACTGTAGAAAGCGACGAAGAGTATTTGCCAAATTTGTCTGAGAATATTTGTGCCCATAATTTTGAAAATAGTCTAAGCCAGTTCAAACTTTAAAAACAACATTTTCGTATGAAATTCGCACAAAATTTCATATTCATAATAAAGTTCCATTAATCAAGACTAATAAAATTATAAATTAAAATGTCGCACAATGTAAAAATATTGTTTAATTTGTTCAAATGCAATTCATTAGATATCTCGAAACAAGAAATATATTACTTAGACCACTTTCATAATTATGGGCACACATATAACTCTGAAAATAGACGAAAGCATAAACATTATCCTAAATATACTAAAATCTATCATACTAGCCTACTGTAACCTGAAAGTCACAAAATTCTATCATACGTAAATAGTAGCAAAACGATTATTGAAATTGCAAAAGCTATTATTTACGCTTTGTTTTGTTTAATAGATGGAATATAATAAAATAGATAGAAGCACAAATAATGTAAATCGCACAAGATGGTTTCGTTGGTCTCTATCTGCAGACAACTTGCAAGGCATTTACTTTGATATTTCAGATTGACGATGCTGCCAACCGTTCTCAATACTGTTATTTCTTACCTCAGAGACATTGCATAATTTACACGTACACGTTATCTTATAAAAAGCTAAAATCATTTGGTAAAATGTCGATGTATCAACATGTGACTAGAACGGCCCCATAGAGGGTTAATGTTATTCGAACGTACAACGGTTCGATTTTTATCGATCTTTTAATCGTAAACATGGTAATGTAATAGTTGTTTTGAATAATAGTATGGAAATTTTCAGTGTCGCCTCGGAGGAGCCATTGGAGTGCTAAGGGTTAACGATGACACATGCAAGAGATGACAATGATAAGGTATAATTTACAAGTAAGCGAAACGCGGTCAACGGCGAAGATGCGAATCGTAAAACGCACGACTTCGTTTGGATGTAAATACATAAAACACGAAGGCTACTTTATATATACCTGGATTTTTCTATTTATATCTATCTTCTGTGAGTTATTTTAGAAATATTCAACGGAGAAATAAGTGCATGATTTAGAGAGCTGAAAATAAATGTAGCAATTTATTTAAATCGCTATTCGCGATCCTCAAGAGACAAGAAATGGTGTTTAATTTCGGTCCAGGTCGACGTTCTTCCGAATTTCAAGAATTCGTTGCCTCGACGAAGAACGAAAATAAAGCTATCGATTAATTTCGGTCGATGTCCATCGTTCTCCTGAATTTTCATTATTCCGAGCTGTCGCAAATGCACGAACGCGCGCGGTCTAATTATAATCGACAGGGGTTCACGCTGTCCTGAAGAATATGAATAATGAACGGCGGTTTCGCTTAAATTTTGATTTTGATTAATTTCAGTAGTAATTCGCGTTCTCTTGAATGGCGAATGCATAAACGCGCGTAAATGTATGAAGACGCGCGGTGCTGATTATAATTGACAGGGGGTTCACGGTTTCCTAAAACAGCTTGGAACATGAATGGCAGTTTCGTTTGATTCAAGAGATCGTCGATCCAGAAGCGTTCCCGTCATTTTAAGATTAACAATCGAGGATCTGTAGGATCCGATAATAGGCGGATCCAATTTTAGAAGGGTCGAGGCGAGAGGGAAGTTTGACAGTTCGACGAACCGGACCGTGCAGCGCTAACGAAGAGCAAAGTCAGCCTGCTCCAGTCGATGTGCGGTGAAAAATGCAGCCGTCCGTCGGTTTCTCGATGGCTAAACGTCGGAACGACGGTGGTAAACGTTCCATGACAGGGTCCTATTCCCGTGCCGACGCTATCAAGAAACGATTCTCGGGGGCGACGGCCGACGCATCCCCGACAGATTGCGCTCAATTTACGCAATTAGGGTAACGAAGAGTAGCCGGAACACGTGTCCGGCTCCGGCAGAAATGTATTCGAACGAGCGCGCGGCCCGTGAGGAGGCATTGTGTAGATCTTTATCGCGTAACAATGCGGTAACGAGCACCATTAGCTTTTTGCTTTATTGCGTTACGGGCTCCCGCGGTGCCAACGACACGAGGGATCAAATAACTCTCATTAAGACAAACGAGTTAAATAACTCACGGATCACGAGCCGCCGGCACGCTCGACGCGTCCCGAAAAAAAAGAAAAAATAAATACAGAAAATAAGCGAGAGGGAAAAATGAACTGGAAGAGAGAATTAGAGGGGTCGCTTAATTTTTCCAAATTATCCTGGACAATGCTCGGTGCGTCGAAACAGATCCGCAGAGAGACCTCGGTTATCCGAATCTCCGATATCTGACGTCTTTAACCCTTTACGCTCGAAGCTGCTTTGACTCGAAAACCTAGGCATTCTTCTGACTTAGGGTATTTTCATTTCACATGATTTATTTCATGTTACACATGTGGTAATTTTACTATTACTCATCCTAGCAATAGTTGCATTTTCTTAAATTTCTGAGATACAAGCATAGCGATGTAAAAATCGTTTGAAACAGTGGTGAGGCAATTTCTACTGGCGCTTCAGAGTCGCCATTCGAGTGCAAAGGGTTAATATCTAAATAAAATGATCCACATGCAACCTGTGCAAACTGTCTTATGGAATTTCATGCTTAAGTTTTTATGCACAGAAGTGCAAGCATCGTAAGCAGTTGTTACTGCAAAGTTACAAAGTTACGAATTATAATAAAATTGTTTAAACTGGTAAATTTCTTTTAATCTGCATACATAGGTTTCTAATTGTTGATTTTCCGTTGCATACATTTTTTCATATTTAAGAAAACAATTCGTCCCATAGAGGGTTAACAAATTTTATATGCACGACAGGAAATGAACCATGAAAATGTCTGGATTCTAGAATTAAAATAGCTCAGAGTGTAAACGATTAATCCACAATATCTTATTTTCAAATTACACTCGATACATCGGACAATTTTCTGCCTTTGAAATCCTTCGAACATCGGCGGAGTGCTTGTGCAGCTGCGATTCCGGAGCAATCTCGATGCCTGCGTCGCAATCAATTTGACAAGTCTCCGATCTTATTAAACTGGAGTGTCTTACCTCGCCGTTTGGATCAATAGCAATAGAAATCGAAGCAAGCATCGCAACGGCGACGACGACGACGGCGACGGCGGTAACGGCGACGGCCAAGAAGTCGTTGTCTCGGCTTAATTTCAATTAAAGGTTCGACTTCGTCGCCGCCTATCTAGTTTCCGGGATCTAAACGCTCTCGCGGAACGCCGTTCAAAGTTCCCCCGTAATTTAGCCTATTATCCCCGACAGTGGAAACGAATAATTAACCTCTAAGTGGATTATGAATCTCGTCCCGGATCCGCGCCGGTGGAAGACTCGCGAGCGAGCGAGACGCCGAGGAGGCGCGCTCTCCGAGATCTCATCGGAAATGTTTCCATTAGCACCGTTTCCCGGTTACTCCTGACACTCTACTCCCATTTTCATCGCTTCGCCGCTGTATTTTAATCGAGAAACGCGATGCGTGCCTCGCGGAATCTCTGATCGCTAGGCGCCGCGGCGAGGCAAGAAATCATCCGGCCAACCGGATTATAAGTCTAACGAGAAGAACGGACCAAGGGGTTGGGGAGGAACAAGAGGGTGGTTAGAGACGCATTTGGCAACGTGCCAGGACGTCTTCGGATCTCTCTTCGTCTCCGCTACGAGGGAACCGCTAATTATTAACCGCTTTATCCGGAGGAAAGAAGAAGAATTTGGCAACCGGCTGCAACGCGCCGCGGTAGACTCGACGACCGGTAATACGGCGCAATCAAAACCGTAATCGCTTTATTTAATCTCCTGTTAGCTCGGGGATTCGTTGTAATGCTACTTTACGGCACTCAATGGCCCGCGGAAGGAGCGGCCACTGCCAAGAGTTCCCGATGAATACCTATCATCGGTGCAAGCCTTCAGAAAATCTATTCGTTTAACCCTTTCCGGTGCCTTCCAGACTAGACGTTCGCTTTCGAACCGGTGCACACTCGTGCGCGAAGGTTGCAAGATTTTCGTACGACGTGGAATTCTTTCGTACGCGATTGGCATTCTTACGTTTGGCGTTCTGTGTCATCTACTTGCGTCTCTTTATTCGTTGACGTTTGGGCAAAGTATTCGCATAATGAATGCTTCATACTTTGACTGAAGCGTCAACCATGTCTAAAGATAAATTTGTAAATTTATATATTCGTTGCACTAAATTCAGTTGACGTCTGGAAAATGCAAGAAGGTTGGGAGATAACTATTTGTCGTACATTTTACATTTTCAATACCAACTTGCCACCAAAGGGATTGTAGCCATTGATCGAGCGGCGCCATCGCGGGCAACGTCGTCATCAGCCATTGCAGTTAAAATGGCTAATACACGTTATTTCATAAAAATGACACAATCGAAACTTAGTTAAATTTTATGCAATCTCAATTATAATATATTTTTCAATGAACATAATGTCTTCAATTTTCAGCCTTGCACTTTTACTAATCCTCATGCAAAGAACCTAGAAACCCCACGTGACTGCACGCGGATAAGTTCGAGCGACGTACAATCCTGAAGAGTCCAAGGATCAATCGAAAATCAACTCGAAAGGTCCTCGAAGCTCGGGACTCAAATTTGCCGGGAAAAAGGTCGTAGCCGTAAATCGAGCGGCTTCTTCGCGAGTCATTACCAGTCATTGGGATCGAACCAGCTGGCAGGCTCGGCTGGTTTCGAATCGTTTCCTCCTATCAGAATCCTCCGAGGCCGTCGCCGGCCGCAGCCGAGCGTGTCCGGATCGGCCGGCTAGATAAAGCGAGTACCTGTTATCTCGGCCATTCCTAATCGACCCCTCCCCAACCTAGCAGCCACCTCCGGCCAGCGACGCGTATAATTTACACTAACCTAATGTAATCATTACAGAAGTAACTATTCGCCGCGGGATGCCTCCTCTCTGATTATCTCGGAAACCCGGTCGGTTGCTGCACGCCTCTCTCTCTCTCTCTCTCTCTCTCTCTCTCTCTCTCTCTCTCTCTCTCTCTCTCTCTCTCCTTTTTTCTCTCGCTCCCTCTCTCTCTCTCTCTCTCTCTCTCTCTCGCCTTCTCTCGAGTTCCAAGCCGCAGCCACCAGTCAGCAGCCGTCGCGCAACCCTCAGTAAACTGGTTTCAAGCATAATTGGACGCGACCACGGGTGGGGTTCACGCCGAACGCGAAACGACGCCGAACCGACAGCGTCCGGCGAATTTATTCGACGTCCCTTTCGGCAGAAACACGCGATAACTCGTCCGATTTAATGGCCACGCGAGAGCAACGCTTTTGGGGTTTCCGCGAAACCATGAGCCGACTCTCGGAGACACCGCGAGCGGTCCCCTGATGACAATTTTTTCGCCCAATGACTTTCGACCAATGTCTTCTGCAAGGACTCCTTCAGACCACGCCGTTTGCAACTAAGACTTCTTATACAGGGTGACCCGGAAATGTTAGAGACCTTCGCAACTGGACGATTTCTCGATTTGCGACGAGAATCATTTTTCAAGTTATCAGCGAAAACCACCGACCAACCAGGACGCCTCTTAGGCTCACGTATTTCTTTTTCTTTCAAATTTCTCTCAACCCCGCTCTCTGATCGGTCCCTGCTTTTTGTTAACACTAGAACTACCGAACAATATATCCAACGATATACATTGCTTTGTAATAATAACGAGACTGCATTTATTAAAACTTCGTACAATATTTATTGCAAGCTATCCGTCATTAAAGAAGTACATCCGAAAATTTCTAATGAAAACATTTTTATAATTTCAATAATTGCGAACGAAAAAATTGGGGACCAGTCATTTCGACTGGTTTGGTAGTTCTAGTGTTAACCCTTTGAACTCCAAGCAATTTCAATTCCAAAATCAAGACATACTTTTACATAAAATAATTATGTTGTACATGGTTCATTTCCTTTCGTGCATATAATAATTGTTACTATCATTTGTACGTATAACGCTTCAATTTTTATCGATGTTTTAAATGCACACATGGTAATGTAATAGTTGGTTTGTATAATAGTCTGACAATTTTTAGTGTCGCCTCAGAGGAGCCATTGGAGTGCTAAGGGTTAAAGAAGTACATCCAAAAATTTCTGATGAAAACATTTCTATAAATTTAATAATAGCGAAAGAAAAATTTAGGGACCAGTCAAAATGACTGGTTTAGTAGTTCTAGTGTTAACCACTCAAAGACCAAGCCACCCTCGACATTTCTGTAAGCGAAAAACGTTTGTTGGAATCGCCCCAGAAAGCAGCCGCCTCCTTTGGAGGAACTCGAACATTTTTGGAACACCCTAATTCCAGCGAGCTGCACCTTCCAGAGGATCTTACAAAAGATGAAACCGAAAGGATTTTCGTACACCCTTCCGGCGGCCGCTGCTCGCAGCGCAGGGGTGGAAATGGTACTTAGCCCTCGGCAATCGAGTAGCGCCACGGAAACCTGCTGCGTCGTTGTTCAAATTGTTTTTGGCATTATTGAATTCGTTTATGTTTAACACTTTAACTGCCGAACCAACAGCCTCAAAAATTCCACAAAATCGAAGTAGTTTATTTAACGCAGCAACAATTGAAAACATAGAACGTCTGACACATAGTTATCCTTCAACCTTCTTGCAGTTTCCAGATACGAACTAAATTGTATGTAACGAATATATTAGCGTACAAATTTATTTTTAAACATGGACGAATAATTCTGTCACCCATATATGGGTGACATGGCAGTCAAAGTGTTAATATGTTACCGTATTTAAGTAACGTATGAGTAAATCGTATAAGTTTCACATGTATAACATTAAAAAGAAACATGTAGAATGGAAATACTCTGGGTCGGAAGAATTGTTTGGTTTTCCAATTTATAATTTGCAGTGCAAAGGGTTAATCCCTTGACAAGCGGATTCAATGAAATTCAGCGCGACCAAAAGCACCGTTTATTATTTAACTCAATGTTTGAGTAAGTTTAACGATTAATTTTTTTATGAATTTGAATCGGCTGTTCCTGGAATGTTAACAGCAACGTCGATGCGAATGCAGAAAGGACTTTTCCTAATTTCGTACCTATTTTCGTCTTACCCGTCGATCCATCAGCGTTCTTATCATAATTTCATGTCTGAAACGAACGTACGAATAATGTCACAATAACTGATTATAGAAATTGATTTAATTTCAATAAATAATAATAAACAACAAATAAATTCAATTTGCAACAATTCCGAGCAGTTTCGACTGAAATATCGCGCGTCTGATTGAAACCTTGCACTATAACAATAACTTAGACTCGCGATGAAGATTTTAAACAAAATCAACGTAACAAATATGTCATTCATTTCTTTGAAACCATAAAATAAATCGCTGTGCAAGAATAGAACATTTCTCGAATTTCAAAGTAATGTAGACCGAAATAAAATTCTATTCACTTGTTATTAACATTTGACCACT
>CM052087.1:9563468-9573926 GCA_028453745.1 Agapostemon virescens
TTTAAACACATCCAACGCTGTTCTCCTCTCGGCAATTTCATTCCCAGTAAAATTATACTGCCAAACAACATAAAATCGAACTTGAAACCAGTTTTATGATAGTTAACTCCTCAGCCACCTAGAGAAACACTTTTTACAGTCTCTAAAATAAATTCAACGCTGTCCTCCGCTTGGTAATGTCATTCCCAGCAAAACTATCCCTACAAACAACATAAAACCGAGCTTGAAACCAGTTTTATTTACTTTGCATGAATATCGGCAGTCTATATGATAGTTAACTCCTCAGCCACTTAGAGAAACACTTTTTACAGTCTCTAAAATAAATTCAACGCTGTCCTCCGCTTGGCAATTTCATTCCCAGCAAAACTATCCCTACAAACACCATAAAACCAAGCTAGAAACCAGTTTTATTTACTTAGCATGAATATCGGCAGTCTGCCTATTAGACAAACCGTCGGCTGATTACCGAAACACTTTTTACCGTCTCTTAAATAAATGTAAAACCGTCTTCCTCGTAGCAATTTCATTCCTAGCGAAACGGCCGGGCTCCGAAGGAAATAAAACTCGGCTCGAGCCGGTCCGACAAAAATATACAACCTGTCAACGCCTCACGGCGAGACCATGCATAGAAACAACCAGTCCGTTTCTACGTCTAGCATTTCTGGATGTAAATGACATTCTAGCGCAATCATCGGCTGCCCGGAGACTCGAAAAGTCCGTAGGAATCCAGCGCCCGGGGCCCGTCGGGACGGTAAGCAGCATAAATATGTAGGAGCGAAGGTATCCCGAACCCGTCGATGTAGAAAATAAGAGAATAGTCCAGTCAGGTGTGTGCACCGTGTAGGACGCGTGTCCGAGGCACCGTTCGCCGCGTTATCGACCAGGGGCCGAAGCACAATCGTAACTAACGAAACTCATTTAGCACGTACCACTCGTCGAACGGTCTCATCGGTCCTGTAATTAACATAATTAATATTCCCTCGACGAGTGCCTCCCACGGTCGCCGGTTGGGAACAAGCCGCGGCGAGGCTTTCGGTGTCGCAGCGTGTGGCTCTACCTGGAAATACCTGCACGGGGGACACACACCGGGTCGAGAAAAACGGGCAGACGACGACGAGGACGACGACGCCACGATTCGGGATCCGTCCAGGACACGTCCACGATGACCCCCCACTGAGCGAAACCCGTGATCGATAGCGGGCACAAAAGATCGGATTAATAGACGGATGGGGTTGCCCAGCTGTCCTCGTCGAGATAGCGTGGGAGGGAGAAAGGGCTCGGGGAAAAGAGATCCTTGCCGATGACCTTTCAACTCTAGCAACCTGCCCGAAGATTCCGTCTCGACGTCCCCGACGTTCAACGATCGGCGACACGTTAAAATTCATCGGGACTACGAGATTCTTGAATCTGGGCCCGAGAAACTAGATTGTCACTGTGGATCGGGTAGCTTGTGAACTGCTTGTAGGTGAAACGAGACTTTAACAGGGGATAAAGACACCGTTTCGATGTTGCCGATGTTGGATGTCCGCTGGAACGTCCAGAAAATCGTTAAAGTTGATTAGAATTGTATAATCTTTGAGTTGATCCTTAAGAATCAAGATGGCGGATGCTGTGGACGAATCTTACGATGAAGTGGTTGTGGATAGAACAAGTTTCACGTTGGGCAACGATTTCGCTTCGACATTCCCGATCTTCAACGTCCGCTGAAACGTCCAAGAAGCCATTAAAATTAATTAGAATTGTATGATCTTCTAGTTGATCCTCAAGAGTCTAGATTGCGGAAGTTGTGGATGAATCTTACGATGAAGCGCGTAACGATGAAGAATCTTACGATCTTAAAGAAGTAGATCGGAAAATTACTAATGAAAACATTTTTAGAACTACAGTAATTGCGAAAGAAACAATTAGGGACCAGCCATTTCGACTGATTTGGTAGTTCTAGTGTTAACGTAGATGGTATCGACGATTTTTATCGAGTAGAAAGTTGACGTTTTAGACTTATCCTCTTGAGCGATAAAAGAGGACAAGTAGATGATACACGTTTGCTCGAAGATGCGAAGAATTTGATGCACCGTTCGAGAAACTCATAAATCGACTCATTAAAATCTGCAAAGTGAATTTGAACGTCTTGTTGCACATAAAATGAAAAGATCGATTACAAGTGAACCCGGCTCGTAGACAAAAGAATAATAAATGGAGACAAAGGGTGTATCTGAAGATGTTAAAAGATTTTTGGCACGTAATTTCACAGGGTACGACTGAATAGCGAAGAAGCGAATGCGCAGAGTGAAAAATGAGTGTACCGGATCGAACCAGAAGTGTCTTGAGTCTCTTTTGAAAAAGAGCCTCCGCTAATTACATCATCCTCATTACACGTGTCCACACTCTCGAGCAGCCCGTTCTACAAGCTCCATCGACTTCAAAGACTCCTGACCCCGTTACTCTCGGCAACAACTGATACACTCATCCACTCGAGCACCGTGCACTAAATGAGCTTATCAAGAACTACTACGAACAACTTTCGGGGGAACTAAGCGACTGCTTTATCAAGTTCACAGAGAAGAGCTTTTTTAGTTCGTTTGATAGTTTATGGGTCCACTCTAGTGGAACGAGGGAGTGATCCCGTTGGGTGGTAGGCGAATGTGCTTAGAGCAACTTGATGCAGGATAGTGCTCTCCGATTGCTGTTGCATAGCGAACATAGTTCTGAGTTTCGCTGAAACTTTGCTTCATCATACTAAGCTTCGCGGAGCATTAAACTTGTACAATTCGTTCGAGAAACGCGAGCTATCTTTTACTGTACACATTTATTCTTAATTATTAACGCTTTTGTAAAATTTAACAGTTTACTCGCGTTATAGTCTGACGTTGATCATGGGTTAGCACGATTTTGTTCTCTAACTTGATAATCAGAATTTATTATAATTTATTAAACCCTTGTCGTACCGTTTTCTTTTTAATAAAAATTATTATAATATTTTCATCGCTAAAAATGTTTCAGAAGAGAAAAGACAATTTATATATTTTATACTACTGCGTCTACTTCGATGCTTAACACTAGAACTACCAAACCAGTCAAAATAGCTGGTCCCTACTTATTTCTTTCGCAATTACTGAAGTTGTAAAAATGCTTTCATTAGTAATTTTCAGATGTACTTCTTTAACACTTTGACTGTCAAATTATCAGCCATAAAAATTCCATAAAATCCGAGAAAGTTAACGAGCGAAATAAAAATTGGAAAAACATAATTTGTGGCAATGAGTAGTTTTCTGACCTCCTTGCATTTCATGAACCATCATCAAATTGGGTACAATGAATGTATCGCCATGAAAATTCATTTAAAAATTGTACAAACAATTTTGTCACTCATATATGGGTGACATGGCAGTCAAAGTGTTAATAAATCACGTGTTACAATAAAAATTGAATGAAGTTTGGTAGTTCTAGTGTTAAATTTTGATTACAAATTAAAATTTAATTTCGTCTGAAAAAAGGCATACTATTGGGTCGTCTGGAAAGTTCGGGTCGATTTTGACGATATTAAAAGAAAAGGTTTCTCCAGCGATATTTCTGCCACTCTCGACCATTTGCTAAAAAGTGCAACACTGCGAAAACCAGCTCTTACAGAATTCTACGTATCAGCTATGCAAATATGCATATAATATAGCATATAATAAATACACGTTTATTATATGAGAATAATAAAAATATTTTCTCCGAAGTATTGCGCATCGACAGTTACACATTTGTCCCATCTTTCTGACAATTTGTGGATGCCACTCCAAGAATCCTGTTCCACTTTCATGGCAAATCATCGAACCATCGTATTGGGTTCATTGAACATTGAAACGCAACGCATTTAAGTTTTCCTATATATTTATTAAAAATAAATCAACGCGAACTCTCCGGAAAACCCAATAACTATATTTGTTAGACTTTATTTAAAATCTAAACTCTGACCCGTCAAGATATGGTTCTTGCCAACCTAGAAATCAACATCTCGCGCATAATGAGAAGTAACTCTGGACAGATGAAAATGTCGTTTCATCCGGATTTCCCGAGTCGTCGCAGGAAAGATCGCGATTTGCATGAAGATCGCAGTTCCCAGCGCTGCAAAGCCACCGACAGTTTCCATTCACCGTGGCGATCCTCGGGGTATCCGTCGCGCCAGTTCATTCAGACACCATGGGCCATTGATCGACGCCCGTGTCATGGCGACCATAGGCCAGCCGGACCTGCGTTCGTTCCACAGGTGCGGATTTCGTCGATTTCGCGCATCGGCGACGACAGCTCTATCAGCCAGCTGCAGGCCGCCATCGGGCCCCCAATCTCTCTGATCCCACCCTCGGGTCCACCTTGACGTCTCCCATGATCCTTACGGTCAAGGGAACGAGACTCCGTGTCGTTCTCTCTCTCTCTGTCTGCCTGTATGTGTCTCTCTGTTCGCCTCCATTCGTTGTTGCCTCGAGAGAGGCTCGGGCCAACTTGCTCTCTTGACAGCCCGCTGGGTTTTCTCGTGTATTAGGACGCCGGGCTGTTGCACAATGCACCGAGCAACACCGGGCCCTTTGTGCAACACCGTCGATAGCCGCTCGTTTTTCATCCTCGTTGCTCTCGCATCCCGCGGACCACTGGAAGAATCTATCCGACCTTAATTCGTTCGCAGGCTCTCACAATGGCCCCGTCCGTTTTCCATCTCACCGAAGACGATGGAAAGCGTCGGTTTACGCTGGGATTTTCTTCTTCTCCGGACTCCTTTCAACCGCCCCCGGTTCTCTCAATTTTTCCTCCTCTGCCCTTCTTCCATCATCGATTTCCCCGGCGAATTCCCCCCGGCTGACCCATTTCTGCCATCTAGATTCGCGAAATGGTCAGCTCTTTTGCTTTTGCACTTGCTTCGCCGGAATTATCCGGTTCTGCGTCGACGAAGTTGGCGACGTGTGAAAACGTGATGGCGGAAGAGAGCGTTTTGTTCTGGGCCTGATAGAAGTAAGGTGAGGTAAGGTTAGTTAGCAGGCCCTGTCTTAGACGCTGGAATATCGGAAAGAACGATATACATATGTGTCCATAATTATGAAAGTGGTCTAAGTCATGTATTTCTTGTTTCGAGATATTTAATGAATTGCATTTGAATAAATTAAAAAATATTTTTACATTATGCAACACTTTAATTTATAATTTTATTAGTCTTGATTAATGGAAATTTATTATGAATATGAAATTTTCTGTGAATTTCATATGAAAATGTTGTTTTTAAAGTTTGAACTGATTTAGACCATTTTTAAAATTAACACTAAATAAATTCCATATAATGTTGAAATTACAATCACTATCTAATGGTTCATTTTTGACAATGTCGTAAAAATTACATTGAATAAATTTAGTTTAAAATAATGTGGTGTGAAATAACTGATAAACTCATTTTTTTAAATTTTGTCTTAGACCACTTTTATAATTATGGGCACATATATGAATCAGAGGTAGACCAAGTGCCAGCGAGAAAGACCAATTGTCCCTCTGTCGGCGAGTGTAAGAGATTGAACGTCGCCATAATGAATTTGGCCATTTTTAAGGAATGACTGTGATTGGTGAGGTGGTTGAAACGCAGAATTCCAGTGATGATTAAACGATTTTAATCGAATGCAGTTCTAATCGCATGCTACTCAACGTTAGCCAAACGAAACTGATTCTGCTGGAGTCCTCCGACAATTCGTGTCGCCATTAACATTTCCACAAGAGATTAGGCGAAACCGCACGACATAAAGCATAGAATGTATAGCGGCATATAATTTTTATAGACTAATGGGCTGAAGCGAGTCCAAACATTTTTGGATTCGAACCACGACTGCCAGAAAAATTGTGTTTGATATAATTTTAATCTAGAAAAATGTCACGAACCTGGTAGAAGATGGAAAACAATTCCCCAAAGCGTTAATAAACGAGGCAGCGAGGGTACAACTGTGTGAGCGAATGAAAAATGTTCGAATGTAGCAAATTGCTAAGAAATAATTTGTTATTCGAGGGAATCCGTGGAAAGAAAATGTCGCCGCACCGGTGTTTTGTCTGGGAGGTAAATTTAGAATTTCCGGAATCCTCTGCAACGTAGCTGCAGAGCGTCTTTTTTTCGCGATCGTTCTCGAACGTTGTTTCGTCAAAGAGAAGACACGATTTAAGTACGAACGCGTAAGACGGGTTGCAAATTGATTGTATTCGTCATCCATTAACTGAATAATTCTTCGAATAATGTTCACGCTGGATATTCCGCAGTTCTTTGAAGTCGAAATGAAATCCCGCGATGATTATTCATCGTCGAGAGTAAACGTCGATTAACAACGAGCCTGGAATACCTCCGTCTTTCAGGCACCGGCTGAAGAAACAATGAGACAAAGGGTTTACTTCTCAGCAAAGCTGTAATGAATGTCTTTGAACGTTTATTGGATCATTAATGAGCATTTCCCAGGGTGATGAAGAAGAAAGGGAGTTTGTAATTGTGGAATATCGATTTTGCGGAGCGTCTTTGTGCAATCTAAATATCCGACGGCGCCTCAAAAATTAAAATTATTCGCGCTTCGAATAAAAGTAATAAATATCGTGGCAACTGTAAGTGTCAGCGTTAAATCGCGACACAAAACATAAATTATTAATTGCAATTCGCCCTGCGATCCTAATCGATCCTCCAGCAAGGAGAATCGACCGACATTCGTTCCAAGAGACAATCCTCGTCTGCGCTTTAAGGAATTCGATTTTGAAGAAGAGCGACGAGACTTCAAGTTTCTGAATTTGTTCTAGTTCAGCTGAAGAAGCTAGACGAATGATTCTTAGACTCTCAAAGATGGTACTTTTTTAGTAACATTATAAACGTTTAACACTTTAACTGCCAGAACAACAATCTCAAAAATTCCACAAAATCAAAGTAATTTATTTGATGAAAGAACAATTTAAAATTTAAAATGTACGACACATAGTTATCCTTCGACCTTCTCGTATTCTCCAGATTTCAACTAAATGTTGTGCAACGATTATATTAATGTACAAATTTATTTTAAAAAATGGACAAATTACTCTGTCATCCATATGTGGGTGACATGGCAGTCAAAGTGTTAAATGTTTAACAGTTTAACATTAAATCTACCAGCACCGGTAACACGGCCGGTTCCAGAGGTCTCGTTTAAAAATTATTGAATGAGTACTTTCGGTAGAACACATTTTATATTAATTAAATTCTGTCATTTTTGTAAGACAACACGTACCAGTCTCTTTTAACCTCTTAGGCACTATGCTCCGCTATAGTGGCTTTCCGGATGTCATCTTATATTACGCATTACGTGGATACATCTTATATCCACGTTTGACATGAAATTAGACAACGAGTCTGACTCGTTATATTCAAGTTTGGCTTAAAATTTGCATCACGAGTCAGACTCGTGAAAATAGTGCAAGGATTTAAAAGGCGCATTACCGCCGGCATTTTGAATCGTACAAAGCACGGTAAAAATGGCCAGGGCCGTCGGCTTTCGCGTGCATCCGCGCATGAACCGAATCAATCACTTAATCGCGTCTGATGAGACACGTAGCATCGTCATTACGCCGGGGAACGATCCTGCCCGGGCCCTCCCGCGGGAAGATTCCGCAAACACGGGGCAATTAATATCCGCCGGGGTGGTTTCTTCTTGTTGCAGCTCATCTTTCATCCGGCGTTGTAGTACGAGACGGGTCGCGATCGACGAGCGGTTTTTCATCCATCAATTCTAATTGATGCCGCTCGATTTACCTCTCGTCGAAGCGGTTTTCGCGCGCGACTGCCCGCGAGCCGGTCCCACCCCCCTCTATAATTCACGTGGCGTCCTCGCGGAAATCCCAGCAATCCTCGTAATGGATCCACCGCCGCCGCAAAAATAGTCGCCGGCGACCAACGGAAAAATCGAATCTCTCTCGTCTTCATTTCCTAGCCGTTCCGTCACACGATCCGCTTCGAAGCCGCTTCGGCAGCACCGGTTTTCGCCGGCGTCGCGCGAGACGCTTATGAAATTCGTCCCGTGTAACAGGGTGATGCACGATCGACGACCCTGCCGGCATCGCGAAGATCGTCACGCGCGAAACTTCGCAGTTTCGGCAGGGTGAACGGCTGCCAAGCCGCGCGAAACACCTATCGATGAAAGTCTCCGAGGAGAGGATCCCGGAGAACGCACCCCGGGACCAGGGGAAATTGAATCGGGAGAGCGTGATCCGTCAGGCATCGATCGCTGAGAGCTCCCGGCCAACGGAACCGGTTGCATCACCCGTAATTTTTAACCCTTTCGATGCTACGTTCGAAAACAAATTCTTCTTCCGACCTGGAGCATTCGCATTTTATGCGACTCTGGTCGTTGCAGAGGTTTGGGAATAAACTAATTTCCGGACCTAAAATAGGAACACTATTTTCCAAATGATAACATTTTATATGCTAGGTATATTTGGTCTTTTTTTCAGGGGTGGAGGAAATGCTGTTACGCACCCCCCTCACCTGTGAGGGGGTAGTGTGGATTCACCAACGGAACCTGATAACGGCTGCGGTTGTACCCACTAAAACCCCCACTCCCTGGGGTTGGCGAAGCCATCCCCATCTTCTTCTGGTCTTCTTCTTCTTCATCTTCCACTGGTCTACTATTCGCATTTCTCATGGGTGTCCCCTTTTATTCGACTAATCCTTTCGCCTTCCTTCTCCTCTCCTGTTCTTTCCTATTCTCTGTTTTCTCTTCAATTTACTGTACCCCTCACTCCGTTAGCAACACGCATGTGTGTTCCCAGGGACCACCACGAGGAGGTAGAGTGAGAGTATTTTAGTGTATGGACCGCAATTTAACCGCGAAGCATTTTGTTAACCTTTCGCGTCGAACGTTGCGTGCTTCGCACGAAGCTTCGTTTGTTTCGTTCGTAGAAGCGGCCGGCGTTATTAAGGACAATTGTTAATTATCGGGCGATGCAGTTCCCGCCTTACACTGTAATCTAGTTAATTTTGGCAGTGATGGATCGACGTTCAACGCCATTAATTCCATGACAACCATTCTCGAGCGACACGACGGAGCCGATGATCGGTGGCGGCCATGGCTCTCATAATCGACGAAATACAATAAAACATTGGCGTGTCGCGATTGGCAGGATTGATAGGTAGCCATCCGGGAAACCAATCGCGTTCCCAGATCGAGCGGCGACGAAAGGTTTGCGCGAAAAGCGTCGCGCGTCGAAGAAATCGTTCGGACATCTGAAAATAAAGAAAACACAATGATGTATATTTTTATAGTGAGCTATTCCTCTCGCAAGATTCACGGTTCCACGGAAAAGTCGACGACGCGTGTTATAAATAATTCAGACCGTGAAGCTGCGAGTGCAGGGTCCGGGGGAGGGAAGGATAGACGGAACAACGGGCGACGCGATAGGCGAAATTAATGGAAGGCCGGCGGTGAAATTAATGATTTAATGGAATTTAATTGAACGTCCGGCTTTTCGTCGGACGACACCCGGCGGACTGATTTATTCGCGAGCGTGACGGCGTCGATCGTGACGTAATCGCTTATCTTAATCCGCTGGCGGGTGCTCCGCGTCCCGAGGTAAATGACGTTTCTCCTTAATGACCGTGGATACGATAATCGAGTCAGCCGGTCGACTTAACGTCAATCACAATCCCCCCCACCCTCTTGCCCCCGCGGGTCCCCTCTTCCACCGTTCCGTCCGCGAGACCCAGGTTCGTGCTCTTATCCGTCGTACCACGGTTTCCTCCGTGAAGCTTTTATTTTTCGACGCGTTTAACTATAAATCAGAACGTTTTTAGCGAACGCTTTTCCCATGGAAACGAGCATTGGCGCTTTCGCTCTTGCGTCCCTTCCTCCCTCGCCCTCTGCCCCTCCGCGCCCTCCGCCGATCTCTTTCTATCTCTTTCGGCCGGGTCTAGCATACGCGGGCGCGTTCGCGCACTCACGGCCTGATTAAAACGGGTTATTAATTACTGGGCTGGCGTCGACGTGAATGAATGCGGTACCATCGATAGTCCCCGCTCGCTCGCTCGTTCGCTCGTTCGCTCGCGCGAGAACGCGCGCCCGCTCGGCCGCGGACCCGGCCCGGCCGCCTCTCTTTTATTTTCGCGAAATTTCGTATCCCATCGTCATTGAAATATGCATCGGGGCTCTCGTGCCACCGCGGGATATCGGCGAAATTTGCGGCGTTTGAGCTCTGTATTTAATTATCCACGCCGGGGACCCCGGGTGTGTGATTAATATCGGCTTCTTTTTAAGCCAATCAATTTTAATTATAAGCACATAAAGAGCTCGCGAAAGCCGCGCCGGACGGATTAATGAAAAATTCATGTCGATCTCCGCGATAATTCATGTCAATCTCGAGCGTGCCGCGGGGCGGACTCGGGACGAGGCGGTGACGTCCTCCGCGAAACGCGGCGCGGCGCGTCGCGACGCCGTCACAGGCTTT
>CM052087.1:9574426-9587934 GCA_028453745.1 Agapostemon virescens
GACTTGTACTCGTTAAAGTGGTGGATATTATTTGATTCGAGAGGCGTGGCTGTGTGCCTGATTCGCGAAATGATTCTAGATGTGTTCTTTGCACTGCGATTTTCACGTTATTCTCACTCTGTAGAATTGATATTTGTGATTGAGTAGGTGAAAATGAAAACTTGTGTGACTTGTGCTCGTTAAAGTGGTGGGTATTATTTGATTCGAGAGGCGTGGCTGTATGCCTGATTCGCGAAATGATTCTAGATGTATGTTTTGCACTGCGATTTTCATGTTACTTACATTATAAAAATTGCTACTACTTTGTAATTGAGTAGATGAGAGAGAATAGGTGAGAAAAGAAATTTGTGTGGCTTGTTCTACTTAGAGTTATGCAGATTATTTGGTCAAAAGTGTGTGGGCGTGTCTGATTCGCGAAATGATCCCAGATCTTATCTTCGCACAGCGATTTTCATGTTACTTATTTTTATAAAAATTTCTACTTCTTTGTGATTGAGTAGATGAGAGAGAAAATTTGTGTAGCTTATGCCAATTAAAATTATGCAGATTATTTAATATAAGCGGCTTGGGTGCGCCCGATTCGCGAAATGATTCAAGATCTACTCTTTGCACAGCGATTTTCGTTTCAACCACCGTGTGACCATTCTTACTTTTTTGTCACTTACAATTTACTTGGTGGAAAATTACTATAATTGTACGGGATGTTGATGACAGGGGAATAGAGTTGTCGATTTATTTAGCGTGTAACGTTTAATGGACGTTTAACTTTATTTTTTACGAAATGAAACGATGTAGATTCACGTTCATCGGAATTTTGTTTGTTTTATCGATTATTGGGTTTGGAAAATTGTTTTAAAATTGTCGAGTACACTTGCAAGCGTCCAGGACATTATCCACTAATTTATAACGCCACAGGGTAGTAACCCCACTTGCGTTACTTTTATTCAGTTTGCACAAAGCTACTCAATTAAAAATCCTCAATATCCTCTACTTCCTGATCAAGAAGCACTCATTCCGAAACAAATTCGCTTATTTCTACAAATGATATAAACACGACCGATTACATCTCGGTCGACAGAAACAGATTCTAAATATTTCCCAATGAACGAATACAAGTCACATATTAAAAGACAATTGATTCAAGTATTATATTCAATACTATGAATACCACGAGGCTCGCTTAAAAATTATTATCAGGAGAATCAATAACAGCGAATATCAATTTACTAATTCCGTAATTACCTAGATTATAGTACACCCCGAAATTTCCATTATCAAATAATTAACGATTGCTATTAATAATGGTAATCGCTTCTATGAATGCAGTAGGTGTTAAATTAATTTCATTCGATTCTCTGCATTGCCATGAGCGCGTATTATGTGCGAACGAAGCTGACCAACTGCTGCGTGTTGTTTGTATCGTCGTTGATCGCCATCGATGTTATTCGACGTCGTTCAAGAGCAGATTGTTTGACAGCGAACGTCTCCGAGATCGGCGTCCGTTGCAGAATCTCGATGGGACCCGACGAAGTCCAGATACTATTGCTGTACTTTCGCGCTTCGGCATCGTCGGCTGACATAATGGGAGGCGGATGCGAAAGACACGATGAATGTAAATTGAATTATCAGATGTTTATGAACGGTCTTCGATGCGTAAACTTGCGGGGATCTGGAGCGAACGGATGGCGGGTCTGGGTTGCGTCGAGTTTCAGAGCGAGTTGTCGGATCGAGGATCTAATTGGGAGGGGAGTCAGGTTCTTGGTGCTTCGGGGAACTTCTTAAACGGATGATGTTCCTGTTAGGTTTGGAAGATGAAAATTCGGAGGATGGTTATCGCTGTGTTCTCGTGAAAACCACCAACTACCCGAACTCCGCTTATCCGAGCTTCGAAGTTATCTTAACTCGGAAACCAAGGCATTTCTTGTGACCTGGAATACTTTCGTTTTACGCGATTTATTTTATCTTATCTGTATAGAATTTTTTATAAGGTTAATTAAATTTTTAAAATTGTAAATGTAGAAATTTTCTGTGGTGCGTCAGAGTTGCCATTCGAGTGCACAAGACAATGTAACATCTGGAATTTTGATCTGCCTTTGGTGTAACTGGTGATTAATCAATTGGTAGTTATCTTTATGCAAAGTAACGTTTGCAAGATAACTGTCTGGACTATAAGATCAATTAATATGCATTCCTTTGATGATTATTATTACACTAAGTTAAACGTAATGTGATTCCTCTGAGAAATTCGTTTACGTGTTAGCACTAACTTCTCTAACAAATAAATGAACTTAAATAATAACCAAATAAACTAGCCACGATACAGGGACACCAGAGAATGAATGAAATAAATACATGTTCGCGTCTAAAAATTCGATTAGAAAAATTGCTAAAAATGGCCCGATTGAGACGAAGCACAATTAGCATCGCGGCTAAAAAATCGTGGAGCAATCGCGCGCCAAAAGTTCGCCGGGAAAAATAGAAATCCGTAGAAACGTTAAAAGCGCGTCCCTAATGAAGTGCACGGTATCAGCTTTCGAAATGTGTTCGATCGAGCGATTCGCCGGTTAAAAGGAAAGAAGAGGGCACGTCGGATGGGATCAGGGATTGAAACAGCAAAAGCGGGGAAGTGGATTGCAGATTTCCGGAGACTCTCGGTCCCGTGATTTCGTATTCGTTGTAACACAGAGTTCGATTCGGTGCAGTCGAATCGGCGATTCGTTGCGCGCAATCGGGCAAAGTTCTTTCTCCCGATTCGTTGGAGCGGCCGCTCGCGTTACGTCGGCCGATTAAGCGTCTGTCTTGTTACCCTATTTTCCATCTCGTTTCGCGCGAATAAAGCAAAAAATAGAGAGATAGAGAGAGAGAGAGAGAGAGATAGGAAAAAGAAGCGAGGGAGAAAGAAAACGGGGCTGGCTCCGGGCGCAGGTGAATTAACGTCGTACACGAACGCGCTGTTGCAAGTAATCAAAGATACGGCCGGCCGGTATATGCGGCCGAAATGGCTAACGGGAATTTATACGGGCCCGGGGCTCGTCGAGAGGAATTAGATAGAACGATTCCGCGGAACTTTATCGGCGGAACCGATCACCACAATTATCGGAAATCGATGGAAATCCTCTTTCGTTGCTCGGCCTTTCTCCACGGCTGGCTTCGCCCGATTAAGTCCTCTATCTTTCTCTCCCTTGTCTCTCCCTTGTTCTCTCTTTCGATCTATCTCTCCCCTGTTCACTCTCCTTCTCTCTCTCTCTCTCTCTCTCTCTCTCTCTCTGTCCCTCTCCCCAGGGCTCTCTCTTTCAATCTACGCGTCTCTCTCCCGTCTTCTCGTTACCGATGCTCGATCTCCGCCGGTGTTTGCGAACGTGTGCACATAAAGCGCGAGCGGTCTTCAGCGTTCGCGAACGAGCCGGAAAAGGGCCGAGCCGCGAAAAGAAAACACTCGACGGATTACAGCCCCCGTGCTAACGCGTGCGTCGCTTATTTTTAATCGTTCCGCCATCCCATCCGCAAGGAAACCCCCTACGATTTACGTGACCCGCTGCTAATGAACTGACCGTTAATCCGCTTCGCTCGGTTAGCCCAACGAGATCCTTCGTCGAACGTGGTTCACGGGGCCCGCGTCTTCTTCGATCTTCGGCTGAAACACTCTTCGGGAAACGGTTGCGCGTGCTAGCTTGTGCAGAGACGTTTGCGCGGATGCGATTTCGCCGATTATAAAAATCTGAAATTATCTGACTCGCGGTGACAGCGTTGGATCGGTCCGTCATGCTCGCTTCGATTTTTAACGGGATCGTTACGGGATTAAATAAACTGCATCGATGCCAAGAAACTTTTCAGATTACCAGCGATACGCGGCCCGAGGAACCGACATACCGCCGACTCTATAAATACCGAATCGACTGAAAAATCTGCCGTAACACGCGATAATATCGGCAGCCAGTAATCGTCGAGTCTGCCGGCGAGATCGTGGTCTGGCGACTGGAAAAGTTGCCGAGATCTCGCAGCGGTGGTCGCCCATGCGACAAGGTTGCTTTACGATACGTCGATTTCATCGAGGGCGGAGTCGAGCGACAAAGTTGCACGCGGTCTATCTGCAACGTCGAACCATGACCGGTAACAAATCGGCCAGGACAGTTGACTCGTCGCTTCCCGTTTAACGTGAACTCGCGAACGCGATCGAGAAACGGAAATTTCCGACGGTCGATTTCTCCTCGGAAAGTCGGAAACGCGGCCATGGAACGCGGAATCGCGAGTTCGCGAATGTTGTAACCCGATCGTGGACGCAATCAACGATATGGCTCGCGGTGTTCTGCGCCCAAAGTGGCTAACGAGGATTTTCGTACGAACTGATTCGCGCGAGGGCGGCTGGCGAAACTGGCTGCCACGATTCCGCCGGACCCCGTCGGACAGCCGATCGAGACCCATTATCGGAAACCGATGAAAATTCTCTTTTAGTCGCGCCTCAATTCGCCACGTTGCCGAATTTTTTTCCTTCCTCTCTCATTCCCTCTCTCTTTCTATCTCGCTGCGTGTCCTCGTTTTTGTTTTTCCTACAATTTTTTTTGTTCATTCGACGCGCTTCTCTCATTCGCCCGTGGGCCGAGTCCTGTCTCCCTCGAGCAGGATATTGAAGGTATCTGCAACGGCATCGGTTATAAATTCTGACATTTTTTTCCGTGCGAGAGAAATTTTTGTCCTGCTACACCTCCCTCTTTCTCTGTTCCTCTTTGTCGCTCTGTGTCTCTTTATCCTTGTATTCCTCTCTCTGTCTCCCTATATGTTTCCCTATGTGTGTCTCTCTATCTGTGTCTCCCTATTTGTATCTCCCTATGTGTCTCTCCCTATACGTATCTCTCTGTATGTCTCTCCCTACATGTCTCCCTATATGTGTCTCTCTATCTGGGTTTCCCAATTTGTACCTTCCTGTATGTCTCTCCTTATATGCTCTTCGTACATGTCTTCCTATATTTATTTCTTTATCTGGGTTTTCCAATTTGTGTCTCCCTGTATGTCTCTCCTTATATGTCTCTCCCTACATGTCTTCCTATATTTGTTTCTCTATGTGGATTTTCCAATTTGTGCCTCCCTGTATGTCTCTCCTTATATGTCTCTCCCTACACGTCTTCCTATATGTGTCTCTCTATCTGAGTTTCCTAATTTGTGTCTCTCTGTATGTCTCTCCTTATATGTCTCTCCCTACATGTCTTCCTATATTTGTTTCTCTATCTGGGTTTTCCAATTTGTGTCTCCCTGTATGTCTCTCCTTATATGTCTCTCCCTACATGTCTCCCTATATTGTCTCTCTATTTTGTCTCTCTATCTGAGTTTCCCAATTTGTGTCTCCCAGTGTGTCTCTCCTTAAATGTCTCTCCCTACATGTCTCCCTACAAGTGTCTCTCTGTATGGGTTTCCCAATTTGTGTCTTCCTACATGTCTCCCTATATGTGTCTCTATCTGTGTCTTTCTATCTATGTCTACTTACCTGTGTCTCTAACTGTGTCTTTCTATCTATGTCTCCCTATATGTCTTCCCCTATATATCTCTCTTTCTGTGTGTCTCTTTATCTATATCTCTGTGTCTGTCTCTCTGCCTCTATCTCTGTTACGTGTCTGTGTCTCTCTGCCTCTATCTCTGTTACGTGTCTCTGTCTCTCTGCCTCTATCTATGTCTCTGTGTCTGCCTCTGTGCCTCTATCTGTGTTACGTGTCTCTGTCTCTCTGCTTCTATCTGTGTCTACGTGTCTCTGTCTTTCTGCCCCTATCTCTGACTATATGTGTCTGTGTCTCTGCTTCTTTCTTTACCTCTGTCTTTTCGTCTGTCTCTGTCTCTCTGTTTCTGTGGGTCTGTTTTCCTCCGCCCGTTTGTTTCCTTCCATCTATTTTTCTCTGCCGATTTCTCTCCGCTCTTTGCGCAACGCCGATCCGGACAGCGTGGAAAAATAACCGGAAACGGGAGCGATAAAATCCAGGGACGCGTGGTTGTGTGACGTCTGTCGATCGCGACGCCGTTCGACGGTCCCTGCGAATCTTCCCTCGATTGGGTGGGGATCCGCGAAATTTCGCGAACCGCGCGCGGCAGTCGCTGCACCGCGAAACAACCACCCGGACGCGTCAACAAATTCGATTTGCCTCGAACGGAACGTATCGAATTTTATTGCTCTTTTTCATGTGATTTTTTGTGTAAATATTTGAGCTGCAATTCCGTCGAGGCGCTTTCTTGCACCAGTACCGAACGATTTTTTTTCGGATTTTCGGCGAGAGGAAAATATCTCGCGAAACCACATGTTTATTTATTCGAGCTTTGATTTCTGAGCTATACAATTTTAAATCTCCTGGTTGACTTAATATTGCGAACTTGTTCCGTTAGATCTATTTTGTCGAGTTATTAGATATTCTAATGTACCGATAATCGCGTATCAGATGTTTAACTTTATTAAACTGCAAATTTCTGAAATGCAATAAATAAACACCTCGATTTCTTCTACACGATTGCAGTGTCTTTCTGGCCGACCGGTGTGCAGAATTCTTGTTGAAACGAACGAGTTAATTCAACCAGAATAATTCGTACAGGTTGCATGCCGGTCAACGGTTAAATTTAGTCTCACAGTCCCTTATCAACGGCAGTCCAATTTAATTTTGAAAATAGTAACGTCGTAATTCCTGGAACGGTGCAGAAACGTTGAGATACAAAGTCGAAAAGAAACCAGAAGCGGTCGAATGAAATCGTAAAACAAAAATTGAATCGAGTCACGCGAAAATCTAAGGCTCGGCTGAATTATCCCGGATAAATTACACTTTTTACAACACTTCTGCGATACTTAACCTGCCCAACAACGTTCGCCCCGAAAAATAAATCACCCGAAAACGAGCATGCGTCGCTGGCGAATTATGACACTCCACGAGCAACCGGCCGACACATCCGCACCCTTTCGACTCTGTTCATGCTGCGGGGTAGTAAACTAATTCGCGAAGTGTTTCGTGATCCCGTCGCGTGCTTACTCGCGGCGGAACGAGAGACCGACCGCTGCGCGATACCAGGTTACACAACCCCATTCCCGGCGAATCTACAGGGTGTCCTGTAAAGTTCAACGAAATTTTAAACGAGAGATTCCCTGGGTGATTCTCGGCAACGTTTTCCTTTGGCGATTCGTGATTCGACGCTTGGTGCTCGAGTTATTAGCGAAAAACACGGACCAATCGGAACTGCAAAGAATCCCAGGGGGCGTAGCGTTGGCGTCGCACCGTGGTAGAGTCGTGAACAACATAAATTCGTTACATCAAAATTAACGAAGGAAATTTACGATCTCCCGTTATGTTCAAACCTTTCGGGACACCCGTACAGTTGTCAAAAGGATCGAAGCCTTCACAATTCGAAGCTGTCACAGCATTCAAATTAGCCAATCACAATGTAAGTGGGTTTTCTCGAAGCAGAACATTCCCGAGGTCATTCGAAGCAATTTTGCTGTGGCAGTTCTGCCTCCTATGGTCACCAGCAAAGGGACAATAGGACGACTTTCTTGCTAGTACCTGTCTTCACCGTCTTCCGATGTCCCAGTGTCTAAGACAGGACCTGTTAGGCTTATCGATGAGTCTACCATCACCTTCTCAGCCGCCAAATTTCCAAAGTTCCCTCAGCAAAAATCTCCCGCCGAAATTGTGTAAAGAAGTAATCAAAAACGTGAGCGTCGAAAAAGATACGCCAGTCCTCAACGTGCTCTGGTTGGTCCGCGTTTTTCCCTAATAACTCGAGAACCAATCGCCGGATCGCAAATCAGCAAAGGGAAAATTCGCTCGGAATCGCTCAAGGAATCTGCTACTTGAAATTCCGTCAAACTTCGCAGCCCTATGCTCGCGACGCGCCCTTTCTCGGTATTTTTCGGTTGTGACATTTTCATATTTGTCGATTTTCCAAGTGACGCGGGCGGGCCGAAACGAAAACGATCTATAGAACGGCCGGAGGGGATGAGGGGTCAGGGAGAGAAGGGTGGGGGTGTGTGTGCCGATTATCGCGATGAAAATTGTGGCCCCCGGCCAAATGTCGCACGGGGATAAAGGTCTAACCACTCGTTGGCGGGAAATGCATCGGACTTGTGCACCGGTGCGCCGCGTAAATCCGAAAATTCATTACTGCAGCGTGGCGCGCGGCGCGGCGCCCGATTGTTCGTAGCCAGAACGCGGAGTTTCGGGCTGCGAAACGGCGGCATTAATGGTCCGCCGTCAGGATTTACAAGAGACGAGGGGGTGGGAGAACGGGCGGCAAAAAGGGGCGGCAAAGGGTGCGCGCGCGTTAGAGAGAGAGGAAGAGAGAAAGGGAGGAGAGAGCGTTGGGTGCGAGGGCCGATGGCCATTGTTGACAAGCAAATATAGAATTTTCACGACTGCCGATGAAACGGCGGCGCCGCCGTCACCGCCGCCGCCGCGGCCGAACAAACGCGCCCGGGCCCGAATTAATAACTCGATCGTAAATTACGATTACCGGGTCTGTATTTTGAATTCAAATGACTGACTGTGTCCAGCGCCGCGGCGCGTCCTCGCGTGATCCCTCGCCTGATTGCGACTGCCTCCTGCCGCGATAATGACGATAATCCAATTCCATGAATTTATTGTGCGCCGATAATAAGCAACGGCATTCGTTTCGCTAAATCGCGCCGACCGGTATCTCTCTCTTTCTCTTTCTCCGGCTAATGACTTTCATCGTTACAGTCGGCGCCGCGGATTATAAAATTTTCGACCGGGTACCTCGCGCGAGCAGCGCGCCCGCGCGGTTTCTGCTTTCGACAACGGGAGCCGCCGCACTGTCAGGGGTTTAATTACGATTCTGTTTTAACGTTCGTGCCTGAAATACCGCGATTTTTATCCGTCTCCGTGCCAATTTTCTGAATCGCCTAGCAGAATCGCCGGGTTTTACTGCGTTATCCTCCCGGCGATCGCTTCTCGTGTCACGAGCCGGCTAATTTACCTAAACACCGGCTTTCTCGAAGAGTCAACTCGGTTTTTCGAGCGATTTCGTTCGCTCGCGATACATGCGGATTCGAATAAAATGGTAATTAAATACGAGCTGTCGGTGATAAGACGCGGTACGAGCGTAATTACACCGGACGCCATTTTGGTGCCGGGAAACGACGGCGCGGGGGCCTTCAACCCCTTCGTTAACGAGCCAACAACTTCTCGTAAACCTTCTTTTCATGTTGCTCTTCCATTCATTCTTTCTTCTCCATAAACAATTCCAGAATACTGTTTATTCTCGGAATAATTAATTTACTAGTTCGTATTCAAACGTTAAGTGTTAATCGAACACCGCGAAATGTTTCGATTACTAGCATAAAGCTTAGACGAATTTGCCAGAAACTTTTGGACTTAAATTGTACACTCTAAAATGATCTCTTCGATAAGAATGCCTTTTAAAAATGTTCCCAATGGCAACGTAGAGTAAAACTATTATAGAAACAGATATTTTCTAAAAGGAAACATAAATTCGAATAGAATTGTCTATAAAAATGAAACACATTTTAAGAATTCTAGCTGAACCCTGAAAATGTTAAAAAGCTTCTCGATCGACATACCTACCAAAGGTCAAAAGTTTGGAAATCGTGATTCGAGTGTCAAACTGTTGGTAATAAAATTAAACGAACGATACCTACAAAAACATCTTTGAATATATACAGGGTGTACCAAAAGTACACCATTTACGTTCGCACGCTTTTCTCTCATTGGCCAGTGATTTTTCATTAATAACTCGTAAACGAAGCCGCAGATTGAATCTTCGCTATGGAAAAAGTTGCTTCAAATGACCTCAGGAACCCCTCATTTCCCGCTGATGCTTTGTTGACACCCTGTGTATACTTTAACCTGAGGCACAGAATTTTATAAAATAAAATTGCACATAGCAAAATTTCGACGTGGTTCAAAAAATATCACACCGTGCATATTCATGAATGATATTTCATGCATTAAAAAGGTGGGGCATCTTTTAATACCACCGTGCCTGAAAGAATTAAAAACTTAACGGTCAGCGCTGCGAACGGTTCTGAGTATCGTAACTAGTTGCAAAACAGGTTCGAGGGTTAAACAAAGCCCATAACTTCGACTAAGAAAACGAAACGGTTAACCGTTTACTTCGATCGCTGGTTAAAATTCCGCCAGAGGTAATCGCGTAGAAACGCGTGCGATTAATCATGAATAATCGAACGACGAACGGGTCGCGAAGCTTCTGGGAGATGCGCGGCGCAGGCTTGTCCCGATCGAAACGCGGCCGGATCAAAGGAAAAAGATCGATAAGCCGTGAACGGCAGGTGGCGCTTCTCATTAATCTCGAATTAAATTTTTGCAGAGGGCGAGGATGCCGCAGAGGACGAGGATTCCTACCTCCTGGAAGAGGACGAGGTGCCATCTGCGACGATAGCAACGGACACCGAGCTGATCTCCGAAGCAGGTGGTCATCTGCCGATGTTCCTCACCGAACCGGTTGATTCGTTCGTCGTGAAGAACAAACCGGCCACGTTGCACTGTAAAGCGGCGCACGCGTTGCAAATCTATTTCCTGTGCAACGACGCGAGGGCCGAGGACTCGCAGCAACAGGACTTCGTCAATCCCCACACGGGCACCAGGATCATCGACTGCGAGCTGAACGTGACCAGAGATCACATAGAGGAATACTTCGGAAGGGACAAGTTCAAGTGCGAGTGCATCGCTTGGTCGGGATCGGGACAGATCAAGAGTCAACCTGCCACCGTCGATGTTGCCTGTGAGTGCGAATTCATCGTACTCTCGATTTTAGCGCTGTGATCTTACACGGGAAATTTATGGGAGCTTATAGTTCTTTGAAAAATATTTCACACGTGTTTTTTTATTATCGGCAACTATCCACTTTGAAGGGGTGAAAACAGCCCTCAAAGTTGGGGTATTTTTGAGATATCTTGGAAATCAAAGGTCGGAAAAATTTGAATTTGTTTTTAAATTGTGTGTTTATCAGTGGAAAATGTAGTCGTGCGAGAAATTTTTAACAAAAGTTTTTTTGTTTAAATAATAAAGCTATAAGCCCCTATAATTTTCGCATTTGAATATATTCCCTTGTTAGAATGATTTCTCGGTTCTCTTAGAACTCGCGAATTCAAATGATTCGAATTTATTCGAGGACGAAATTCACCGGCCGATTGTAGATTTCGTGTAGTAACATCTTTTCACGAACACGGTAGATGCAGTTGAAAACAGCATGACCGAATAAGGGGACAGACGTTTCGACGCAATTCTAAACGCATTTTCCCGCAAGCTCATACGGCACGAACGCTCTTCCTGGCCACGAGCTTGCGCAAGAAGCATTTATCTGTCCGATTGTGCTGCTCTGCCTAGCCCCTCCTAATTATCTTGATTCCAGCGCGCTCGGTCATTATTTAATTCCGACCCTTAATGCGAGCCGATGCAATGACCGTAGTTTCTAAGAGAATCAATTTAGGGCGAGAGACCGTTCGCTCACCGTCGACGTTACGGCAGCGTCTCTTTGAAACGAGCATCTCGAAAACAGCGACGATAACTCGCGCTCCTCCCCGAGGCAACAAGTTCCTTCGCCGGCGATAAACAAAGCTTACGAAAGAACGATAAGGGGAGGGCAGGAAAACCGGAGGAGAAAAGAAACAACGGGAAATATCGGCATCAATCCTTTCTGTCCAACTTTCCCGATTCTTTCAGTGCCCGCGGCCATTATCGTCTCTCTCTCTCTCTCTCTCTCTCTCTCTCTCTCTCTGCCTCTCTCTCGCTTGCTCTCTTTCTGAGTCTCATAAATTCCATTTCCGCAGACTTGAAGAAGCAGTTCGAGTCGCCGCCGTACTCCGTCTCGGTGGAGGCGGGCCACAGCACCGAACTCAGGTGTCTGCCACCGGTGGGAATACCGTCTCCGAGGGTCTACTGGCTGAGGAACAACGTGCCCGTCGACACAGAGTCCGACACGCTTTTAGTGTCGAGCGAAGGACACCTTCTCGTTGGCCAGGCGAAGCTCAGCCACCAGGCGAATTACACCTGCGTGGCGGAGAACATCGCTGCGAAGAGACTCAGCGAGCCCGTCAGCCTCACGGTTTACGGTAAGATATCCTGCGCCGTGCCTCGCGCGTCCTTCTTCCGTCCAACGACTCGTATCCTGGTCGCCTTCGTCCCTTCAACGGCCACGCGAAAGGAATTCCAGCTTAAAAATTCTCCTTTAACCTGACAGATCAGCCGTCGTCAAGCTGTCTCGGATTTTCGAAGCGGAAACGAGCGGCGGAGTCGTGTTAGATGTCGCCGCCATTTTGGTTTTGTTGTTACTTTGATTCTCCGACGGTCTTTTTTACTTTTAATGGCGGTTCTGAGGTTGAGTGGAACGTTTATGGCACTCGAAGAAATTTTAATTCGAAAATCAAATTTCTTTCATCGTTTCTTCGACCACGTTTCCATTTTCTATAAGTAATTTATTGGATAGAAGCATACTGAATCTTTTTAACCCTTTGTACTCCAAGTAATTTGAATTCCTAATTTCGGGCATTTTTTTATCCCAGCAGAATTCCATTGTACGTGGTCCATTTTCTTTCGTGCATATCAAATTTGTTAGTATTAATCGTACGCGCAATACTTCAATTTTTACTAACTTCTTAAATACAAAGATTGTATTGTAACAATTGCTTTGAATAATAGTCTACCGATTTTTAGTGTCGCCTCAGAGGAGCCATTGGAGTGCAAAGGGTTGAATAATATTGCCAGTATTTGTATAGCAATTTTTAGGGATGATTTTGAGGCTAAGTAAAAAGCGTATGCACTCCAGGTAATTTTAATTCGAAAATTGATCACGTTCCCAACAAACTTTTCATTCTACATGTATAGTATGTATTTATTTAAATGGTTACTAATTTATTGGATAGAAAAGCCTCAGAATGTCCATTCCACTCCAAAGCACTCAGCATAGAACTGACCTAGAGTGGCGTCTTCGAGAATCAATTTCAAGAAGACAAACCTAGCCTGCTAAACTTTTGCCAGACGCATTTATGCATAATTGACCCAACAGATAATATCCATTAAAAACCGTTTCGCGATCGATGGCGGGTTCGGAGCGGATAAACAGAAGCAGGGATCCGCTCAGAAATGTATTAGACGTCCTAATGCATCAATTACCGGCAGACTGCGATACATTTCGGTCCAGACGGTATCCCCGCATTAGATTAGAGGAAAAGAATCTCCTGGGTGAGATAGCTCAATTGATTACGCTCGGGCGGATAGTAGTCGCCAAGGAAACGAAAGCATCCCCAATCCCAAGTGTCCACGATCCGACAGAGAATCCATCCCCCGTTTTCCCTCCTTCGTTCGTGTCTGCTCCCGAAAAGTGGCTCGGTGGGAATCAAAGGAGATACATCCCTTGGTCGATTCCATTGCAGTGAACGGCGGATGGTCCTCGTGGTCAGCTTGGTCGGAGTGTCACTCGAGATGCGCGAAAGGAGGCATGAAACGAACGAGAACGTGCACGGACCCATCGCCCATGAACGGGGGACAGCC
>CM052087.1:9592934-9614536 GCA_028453745.1 Agapostemon virescens
AAAAAGCTCGAAATAAATTCAGGCCGTGTATCTCATAAAAGCATCTTCCCGCGGTTAGGTGTACGAAAACGTCGCGTAAAAAGACATCGTAACCATTTTTAAATATCGTCGCTATCGATAGGCGCTATTATTCTTGTCTTGCAATTGAAATCATTCGGGTCCCCTTAAAACAATAATAATACAAAACGTGTCAGTTAAAAACCCTCAACGTCTTCCGCACCTCTCGATTAAGAATCACAGATTACGCGACAAAAGAAGCCCAAATTAAATGCAGACGGTGTATCTCATAGAAACCCCGGTGTCTTTTTGCGGTAGTGAGCGTGGAAAAAGCCCGTAGAAAAGACATCGGAATAATTTGTAAGTATCGTCGCTATCCGAGTCGTTAGCCGGGGATTAAACGTGTACAGTGCGGAGTATGTGTGTGTGTGTGCGCGCGCGCGTGTATTTTTTCCCCTCGGGGAAAACGTGCCGGTACGAGTCAATTAAACGGGAAAAAGAAGCGACGTAGGCCCGGATCTCTTGGACCTAACCGAATTGACAAGTACCTGGTTTCGAATAAGATTCGACGAGGGAACACGGGGGACGAGTTACGATCCCGTGTCCCGCGCCGCCGCCATAACTTTTTACTGTCGCTTTTACGTCGATCGGAGTCGCCTTAACGACTCCGCAACGGGACAAGAGCAACGTTCGATCTTCAAGAGCATCCGTTTTTTTTTTCTTTCTGTTCTTTGTCCCTCGGCCAGTGGTGGACGGTGGATGGTCCAGATGGTCGGCATGGTCCGTGTGCGGGAGCGACTGTACGCATACAAAGAGGAGGTCGTGCGACGATCCGCCACCCAGCCACGGAGGCCGACTTTGCCAGGGTAGGGACATCAGCGTGGCGAATTGCACCGGCGGCATGTGCAACAGTAAGTCACGAGCGAACTCTATTCTATACTCGTCACCACCGACACTCTCGGGCCCCCAACGACAAACCGTTTCTTCCTCACCGCGGGAAATATCCTCCTCCGACCACGCGCTTTCTTTGCCGCCCTTTAACCTCTGTAACCTCTACAACTGGCCAGACTAATTTTCACAATGCAGCTACGTAGAATTCCGATTTGCCGCGGCACCATGTGGGATAGTCGGGTCTCCCGAGATTAGTTTATATTTTTTTCTCAGCGAAATACCGTTTTCATACTACTTCCGCTTTTTCTACGACGTTTGAATGGTCGATGCTTTTATTGCACTTAAAGCTGTTTTAACATCTTACCGACCGGAAGCCTATTAACCCTTTGCACTCGAATGGCGACTCCGAGGCGCCAGTAAAAATTGCCACATCACGGTTTAAAACAATTTTTACATCGCTATGCTTGTGTCTAAAATATTTGTAAAAATCTAACTGTTGCAAGAGCGAGTAATAGTAAAAATATTCCTATGCTTAAGACGAGATAAATTATGTGAAATCAAAATATCCTAGGTCGGAAAGGATGTGCCTAGGTTTTAGAGTGTAAAGGGTTAACTCTTTGACTGCCATGTCACCCATATATGGATGACGGAATTATTTGTACTGCTCTTAAATAAATTTTTACATTAATATATTCATTTGTAACAACGTTGACGATTATACAGAAAATGTAAGAAGGTAGGGGAACCACTTTACGACATACATTTTATTTTTTCAATTTTTATTTCAGTCAATATCTCATTTCGATTTTATAGAAATTTCGTGGCTGCTGGTTTGACAGTCAAAGTGTTAATAGGTCTTTTAATAATTGGCCCTCAACAAAATGAGGCTTAAAAAGCTGCTTTTACATTGTAATTTGTAAAGAAATTATTAGACAACGTTACTGAGGATGTCATGCTGATTTATAATAAAAATTACTCTTTTTAGAGCAGCAAAATCAAGCGTGAATCAATTAGTGCATACGGGGATGCACAAATCTAGCTCAAATTATTTATTCTTTTTATTTGTTCGTTTTACTTCGTCTTGGCGTTCAGCTTTTGCTTTTTTATATCGTAAATAATTGACAATAGATTATCGTTATTATACGATCTTGTTTTTACTTGGACTTTAAGTGGAACGATTCATTGGTTCGTTTTAATTCTTCACCGACCGGAAGTCTGTTAACCCATCAACTGCGGCTACCTCTTTTTAGAGCGCCAAAATCAAGCGCGAATCAGTTAATGCATACGGGGATGCACGAAACCATCTCAAATTATTTATACTTTTTATTTGTTCGTTTTACTTTATCTTAGCGTTCAGCTTTCCTTTTCTATATCGTAAATAATTGACAATAGATTATCGTTATTACACGATCTTGCTTTTACTTGGACTTTAAGTGGAACAATTCATTGTTTCGTTTTAATTCTTCACCGACCGGAAGTCTGTTAACCCATCAACTGCGGCGATCTCTTTTCAGAGCGCCAAAATCAAACGCAAGTCAATTAGCGCATACGGTGATGCACGAAATATTTTCTATTTGTTCGTTTTACTTCGTCTCGACCTGTAGGTAGTCTAAAAATATTGAAATTTACAAATATATTTTAGTTTCTCCTAAAATAACAATTTAACCGGTATCCAAATTTTACGCACAGCTAACCGGTGGTTAACAAGGCTTTCACTAATTACGCTGTAACAAAATGTAGCTTAAAAACTGCTTTAATAAAATCGTTACACGTTACCGAGGATGCCTTGTCGATTCCCAATAAAAATTGCTGTCGGCGCTGAGAGCTTCTATTAAAAAGTTTTCAGTCATGCATCGCAAACCTTAAAAAATCCTGAAACGTTCGCCGGTCGTTGAAGTGTTAAAATGTAATCTGGCACTTGAATTGAATTGAAAAGAAGCCTGTAGACTCGTACAATGCACCCACTCGAAGCTGAATTCAGACTGGCAGAGGAATGCAGTTGCAGTTATATTGTTAACCGAACAATTCGCGATTCCTTTCGCATCTCGTTTGCTAGTTACATCGAATACGAAATACCACTTAGGATAACTCGGAAAGCACGCTAGCAGCAGAAAAGTTTTACGCTCAAAATCTTTGTCGTTTGTTAACCCCTCGTCCTACAACAACGAGTCAACCTACAACCGAATCTTCTAAACATGTATTTCCTTAACCCTTTGCACTCTAATAGCGACTTTGAAACGCCAGTCAAAATTGTCACACCACTGTTCAAAACAATTTCTACACTGTTAATGCTCGCACCTAAGAAATTCGTAAAAATTCAAATGTTGCAAGGACGAGTAACAGTAAAAATAATCATATGCATAAATCATATAAATCATGTGGAATGAAAATATCCTATGTCAGAAGAAAAGTCTAGGTTTTCGAGTGAAAGCAGCTTCGAGTGCAAAGGTTTAATAGTTCGCGTGGTTGGAAAATGATGTAGCAATGTTCTTAACCCTTTGAGCTCGAATGGCGACTCTAAGGAGTCACTAAAAATTGCTATGCTATTATTTAAACAAGTTTTACTTGTTGAGTTACTTACTGAGTGATAATAATTAATTTCGTATGTACGAGAGGAACTAAAGTATGTATAATGGAGCTATTATAGGTAAAAATATTTTTTCGATTTTGGAATGGAATTGCTTCGAGTGCAAAGGGTTAAAAGTTGGGTGTAGAACGTTTTGCGCATCAAAAACATAATGCTATTATTATTACATTTTCTTTTCTTTAATCATTTTCTTTAAACGGAAATAACATTTTATTTAATTGTTGATCGCATACGGTCATTGGAGAATAGCTAGGCACGCAGTAATTAAAAATTCGTCTTTTCTTATTGTCTTTCTGTGAAGGACAAGCAAAAGTCTGTTGTAGGCCAAGGCGTTAATCTTTCGTCGCCGAGTCGCCTCGGATACGAAGAACACTTTCGTTGTTGATAAGACGCCATGTTTTGGCATTTGCTTTCCAACGGCAGTTATCGAGCATACTTTCGGAGCGATTGTAGGAGGCGATAGTGATTCGCCCTCTATAAACGGCGACGGTTGAGCAAACGCGTTAATCCGGCATTCCGGAAAGTCAGGTGCTGGATAATCGGAATTCTACTTCTACCACGCGTTCGCGAACAAACGGCACGTAGAAACTTGCGGAGATATCTACACGCCTCGCGACATCCCTTCTTCGTTCAACACATTTTCCGCGATTGGCCGAAACGCTTAAGACTCTCTCGCGTCTCTCGCTTTCCATTAACAAAATTACCTTTCCTTGACAAACATCGAGGCGAAGACGGTGACTGGAAAATATTTAACATTGACGCGGATAAACAGCCGGTGGATCTTCCGCGAAGAGCCGTTTGCGCAAATTAAGAGCGAACCTCGAGAGTGAAAGTAGGAAAACTTTCCGTTTTGCTAATTTAAGAAAAGAAAAACGAGAAAGAACGCGTCTGACGCTGAAAGCAGAGAAAGAACGGAGTCCCCGTAAACGTTGTAGTGGACGCAAGCCTAGAAAATGATAACGGCAATTCGCAGAAGAAATCGTGGAGGGAACACCGCGGAATGAAGTAGTTGGTTGTTGCATAATCGAGTAACAGTATACTCTTTTTCCATTTTCCGCGGTCGTCGATCGAAACCGTAAATAGAGGCTGCTTTCTCGGGGAGATAATTGTCGCTCCAGTTATGCCCGGAAGCCTCTCGGACAATATCAACGGCGCAAGAGCGCGCGGCGACGGCGTCCCGGCCATGAAAGCCCGGTGTAATCTTATTTCCTGTCGCGCTCAAAGAAATACGATTACGTCTTGACGCGTTCGCCGTCAAGGAATATTTCATTTGATCGTCTTAACTCCATTGTGGATCAATCTCGTTGTTCGTCGAAGAAATGAATTGCACGGTCCGTGATATTCAATTTGCTTCTCGCGAATCCGCCGCGTCATACTTCCTTCCTTCTACGGCCGGGTACGAAATTGCAAAACAAAATCGGCGGTGGTGGCGGCTGTGCGAGAGGTCGAGAGGGACGGCCACAGGGAAATTAATAACGCGTCGAAGGACTTCCACCGGGTGAACCACATAGAAATGGCAGAGCGAACAACGTTAAGCCGCCGCGCGCGTGGCCGAGAGGATATTTCCCAGAGCCTGATTCTCATCGGAGGGAATCCAAGGATCGCGCACTACCTTTTACGTGTCAATTACCGTAGCCCGGCCACTTAGCCCTCAATTACATCCACATTTCTAGAGACCGTTCTCTTCTTCTTTTTTCCAGATGGCGGCACGAAAATGGGTGGCGCTCACTTGACCGAGGAAGGTAAGTCCATCGACGAACAAAAGGCGAGCGCGCTCTGTCTCCCACGGGTTTAATCTCTTTTCGCCTCCATTAACACTAGAACGACGGAACGAGTCAAAATGACTCGTCACTTAATTCTTATTTGACAGTTGTTGAAATTATAAGAATGTTCCCACGAAAACTTTTCGCATAAACTTTTTCATTAGAACATTTATTAACAGAGAAGTTCGAGAAGCTTTGAATAATTGCAACCTTGTCATTATTATAAAGTAATGTATATTGGTATAGTTTAATGCTCCGTCGTTCTAGTGTTAAAACCCTCGCAGGATGTAATATTCGACGCCGAGACAAAAGACGACCGGTGCACCTCTGAATCCGTGATCAAGCCCCCGCCGGATAATTGAAATACTCGAATCAAATCGGTTACCGTAGCTATCAAATCATTATTAACCCTTCCGCGATGCGTAAACCTTGCCCCGGGGCTGTACATCACCGGCTTGGGGGTAGTTCATACCGCTGCGTAACCTAATATATCATACTTAAGTAAATAGACCTCGGTGGTTGTTGGCCGCGAGGGTCGATCCGCCACCGGTCAGGGTTTTCGAATAAATGTATCCCTTCGTTCTCTATTTTTCACGCGACGTATCATTAGTTGATTACAAATGTTGTTTTTAGAGAATTCGAGACCAGTTAAAAAACCATTAAAACACGTAAACAATATCGGGTGGTGCATTATAAAGGTCCAAAATGGCGAAGTTCGCGAATGAAATATACACGCGATGATATAAAGCACTCTTTCACGATAACGGTCGAGGATGTAACTCTCTTTAGAGACGATAAAGTGTAGCTATTCGATAAAAAGAGGAGCGCGAAAAGATTCTCAATAAAAATTTGTTATTCTATCCTCTGACAAACTCAAGAATTCTGTTACAAAATTAAATTAATTAGAAGATATACTAGCAACAGGAAGATTCTCTATACATGATTCTAAAACGTTCGAAACATTGCTCGAAGCATTAAATCTACAAATGGCGTCGGAGAATTCGAGACCAGTTAAAAAAAAAACCATTAAAACACGCAAAGAATATCGGGAGGTGCATTCTGAAGATCCAAAATAGTGAAGTTCGAGAATGAAATATATACAACGAATGAAATATATCTAAACAATGATAATCCACAAAGACGTTCGAGGATGTAACTCTCGGTAGACGACAAAGTGTAGCCATTCGACAAAAAGGCGTCGCGCGAAAAAGTTCGGAGGAATCCTAACGATGGCAATAAAATAGTCAGAAAATTGATTCCACTCGTGTGACGTTTGAATGAATTTCTCATTAAGTCACGCCGTGCGACGAGACAGCGTGTCAAAGGATATGCTGTCGCCGATTAGATAAGCGACGATTCGCGATCCATCGGGAACCACCCCCGATTCGTTCCGAGGCTCTCGCGGTCGACGCGGACAAAATCGAGTAAAAATGTTGGTTCTCTCGACGAGTAGGAGGCCAGGACTCTCGCAGGGTGCGACCATCCGCGTAGAAAATGCGTCTCGAACTCGTCGCGCGACATTCTCCGATGGGATTCTTCACGGCCGGTGTGCTCGGCCGTTTATACTCTCGACGCAACCTGGCGCTTACGGCTTCTCTCGCGATCTGATACCATTCAAATCGGACGTACCGACGACTAAATAGAAGACCGCGACCGACCTCTATTCCGAGCCCGTTGCTCGCGACGCGATACGCATCGATTCCGGGTACATTAACGCCAGATCCACTGCGAACCGCTAAAACTGGCCGTAACGCGTTGCACGGACTATGCGTCCGCGGATTTTCATGCAAAATGCAACGTTTGTAAGTTGCCTACTAGAACGAGAAATCGTGAAATACGCGTTTGCTTCGTTGAATCGCTCGAATACGCGAAACGCGCGGCTGCAAGGACGCGTAACTGCGTCTTCGGACTTGCGAGGCTGTAAACGTAACCGTTGGACGGTTGCCGTATAGAAATTGCGAGAATTATTCAGACTTTGTGGGATTTGTATTACAATATGTGCTTCGTTGGAGATATTTAATTATTTTTAGATTGGAACACGTTTGTAATTTTAGTTATCGTGGAATGAATTGTTTGGGTGAGACCAGTGTGCTGGAAGGTTTAGAATTCGTGTTGGCAACTCGGCTTGCCGTGTTTTATCAGGAATTCGTGAAATTTACTTTACTGGATTTACTACTAGTTTGTACAAGGATTGTTTATGCACTATTTTGTACAACAATATTTAAGGACATATTACTTACTTGATTATTTAGAAAAGTTTGTACAACAATTCTTAACAGCTGCATCAATATCGTCATTACTTGGACGATGTAGAAGACTCTTGACGAGCTACGTTGATTTAGAAGAAAGAATTAATGGAACTTCTATTCGATCTTTTATATGAATCTGAGTCGTGTCTCGTTTAAAAACATCATTTCATTGGTTAATTCTCTGTAAATGCATCTCAACAATCTTGATAACCTTTAGTTAATAAATATGCAATCTTCATCTTTTATCCCTTCTTTTCGGGAGGTAGTTCAGCAACTCTTAACGACTGCCTAATTCGTCATTGCCTGTCCCACATAGAAAACTCTTGACGAGCTATGCTCGTTTCAGTAGAAGGGGTAAATGGCACTTCGATCAACTGCTTCGTAAGAACAGTGAAAAATGGTTATTCATAATTTTCTTTGATCGTATCACCTTCGAAAAAATCTGTTTATCTGATAATTCTCAATACATGCATCTTAACAATCTTGAAAATCGTTGGTTAAAAATCGTGAAACTTTTATGTGAGAACATTTATCAACAATTCTTAACGTCTGCCTAACTCGTCGTTGCCTATGCAGCACAGAAAATTCTTCACAAGCCATGCTCGTTCCATTAGAAGGGGTTGATGGAAGGGAATGATGCAGTTCGATCAACTGCTTCGTAAGAACAGCGAAAATGTTTATTCATAATTTTCTTCGATCGTATCACACTAAAAACAAACAGTTTATTAGATAATTCTTAATAAATGCATCTCAACAATTATCATAATCGCTGGTTAAAAATCGTGCAACTTTTATGCCGGGACATTTCTCAACAATTCCTAACGACTGCCTAACTCGTTGCCTATCCAGCATAGAGAGCTCTCGACGAGCTCTGCTCGTTCCAGTAGAAGGGGTTAATGGAACGAACGCGGATGCCTGTAGCGATGGAGAGACGAATTTGTCGATTCATCATTGATTACCTCCCTGGCTGGTTTTTTACGAGGGTAATGACAACGGGGGATATATGCGGGTCGATGGATATTTATGCGGAGAATGGCAGCGGCTCGCGCATGGTTTCGTTCGGAGTCGGATACAGCCTGAAAGATATTTATGAAGTTATCTCCATTTGGTGGCAGCCGCGTGTGTCAGCCTTATATTTTGCTATTCGGCTCTGTGACGCATCCTCGTAATTCCGTGACGTATATGAGACGCAACTTTATCATGACTCGATGAGAAATAACTCCATCAGCCCGTTCATAAATTCCAAGACACCCGGCGTGCACGGTGAACGTGTCGTACTCATAGTTTGCGTTGGATTAATTACTTCGAACGTAATTAAAATTTAACTTTAATGGCACTTGCGATATGATACTTGGACAGTGCTGGATTAACCAATAAGCAAGCAGGCGCTTAGGGCATCCGGAGAAGGTAGACACCGTAGAACTTGTCTAAACTTTACATATTTTGCACAGACTCTCGATTTGCATACTAAATTAGTAGACGCTAGAATTACCGGGTAATAAACACAACTGATGTACATTCTCTTATAATGATGAGAAGACTGCATCTCTTCTGGCTTTGTCCCATTTTTATTACAATGTCTGATTCGATGAAGAAATTCATTCGTAGCTTTCAATGAAGATGCTTTTATAATTTATCGAATTGTGAAGAACGAAGAAACAATGAAAAGATGAAAATCAATCCACTCTGCATTCGCTGAAGTGTTCATGCGAATAAAAATGAATTCCAAAATAGTCTTTGCAAAATTGAGGTCTCAAAAATGAGGACTACATTCGTTTAATATTTCTGTAGTCTGAGATGAAGATGCAAGGAATGTTTCATTAGAAGACTGCGTCCAGACGTCGTTGCAGACTTTGCGCAAATAAAAATGCATTCTACAAATAGTCTTTGCAAAATTGAGGGATCAAAAGTGAGGACTAAATTCGCTTAATATTTCTGTAATCTGAGATGAAGATGCAAGGAAGGTTTCACCAGAAGACTACGCCTAGACGTCGTCGCAGACTTTGCGCGAATAAAAATGCATTCCAAAATAGTCTTTGCAAAATTGAGGTATCAAAAATCAGTATTGTATTCGTTTAATATTTCTGTAATCTGAGATGAAGATGCAAGGAAGGTTTCACCAGAAGACTGCGTCCAGACGTCGTCGCAGACTTTGTGCGAATAAAAATGCATTCCAAAAATAGTCTTTGCAAAATTGAGGTCCCAAAAATCAGCATTGTACTCGTTTAATATTTTTATGGTTTGAGATGAAGATGCAAGGAACGTTTCACCAGAAGACTGCGTCCAGACATCGTAGCAGACTTTGCTCGAATAAAAATGCATTCCACAAATCGTTTTCGCAAAGTCGAGGACTCAAGAATCAGATCTTCGCGAGGAAAACATGTTGCTTATAGAACATTGCCAAACTGCGACTTACGAGAACTCCACAAATCGACTTGGCGATAAAATCGCCCCAAGTCCTCGCGCAACGGGGGTAACAGTCGCGACACACAATTTTCGCAGCGTCTCGACGATTTCCGACCTCCCCAAACGCGGAGGGGTCGGTCCCTGAAAGCAATTACAAATTTCTCGGATCGCACGGCGACAGAAAAAATTGACGGACAGCGTTCGTAAACGGGTAGCCCCTCCCGATCGAAAGTAAAAAGGTCCGCCGTTCGGAAGGACGCAATCGTGCTCAAGTGGGTTTGCCGATGAAATTTTCCGCGTCAACGACGAGCGCCGGCTCGAGAGCGAGAGCTCACCCTCCGACTATTTACTTTTAATTACGCGACTGGTTAATTATTGACGCTCCGCGAGGGGGGCTGCTCCAAACAATCGTAACAATGAGATGGCGGCTGGTAGTCAAGGGTGGCCCACTGGTCCGTATAGTTCCAGACACCCCCGGTTAGCCGGACGATTCTATCGACCGGGCCACATCAAAGTTGCACGCGATACGGTTTCACCCCCCGTTCGGTCTCCGGTCCCGTCGGCGGGAGGGCACGGGGGGAGGGGAGAGGCGCTTTAATATCGAAGAAAATTATGTAATCGGTAGCCGTTACGCCCCTCAGCGGCCTGCAACAGGGGAAATTGATCGTGCATGCAAATAAAGTGCCATTATCCCGAGCAGCGGAGCCCCCGATCGTGTATACGCTGTCGGGATTACCGGCCAGAAACTACCCTCTTTCGTCCCCGGCCGTCGGGTTCGATTTTCGCGGGGCCGCGATAAGAAACGACGAGTCGCGATTTTCGTGCACACTCGCGCAACGAACGCCGTTTCCCTCGGTTATTTGGAAATTATACAGAGTGGACCGGGAACGCTCGAGTTCCTCGAAAGAGCTGATTTCCGAGATTATTCCGCGAAACCCTTTCCTTCGACGGTGCGCCAGTTATTAACGAAAAACGCGGGCCAATCGGACGGATCTATCGCCGAGACCTAGTCGTTGCAGCGAAAGAAACGATGAATTCGAGTAACTCATTTTTGGGACCACCGGGTATACAGTTTTGTAAATTTTATGGCGTCCTGCACGAGGGACTGACGCAGCGTTTAACGTGTTAGGGGCGCGGTATGGTTGGTTCTTTAACACGTTGAATGCCACGCGAATTTTGCATGCTTCGAACAAGTTTCATTTGTTTCGTTTATAGAAATGATCAGCGTTATTGAACAAAATTGTTAGTTACTAAAAACTAAAGTTTTCACCTCGTACTATAATCTGGTTAATTTTGGCAATTTTTGGCAATAATGCTATGTCAGTCCCTGGGGACTGACGGTATCAAATTTACAAATTAATATGTTATAGATAATTCATATAATATTAAGAAATATTCGCGCTATTTCAATAGATTCGATTAAAACAGGAAAGCACAAATGGTCTTTTGCTTATGCACAGTTTCATTATTTCCATTTAAAGTAAAAATAATGTGACGCGAATGCTAAGCAAAATGGCTCCGCATCCAACGTGTTAACAGAAGCCGCAGGTACTTATAATGAATTTTAAAGAAACGGGAACTTCGATGGTTGTAAAAATCATAGTCAGTTTACTTATAAATTAAACGATGTAAGAATTTTTATAACTACCAGTAAAACTTGATGCACGAAGACGAGCGAATAATTATTATTTATTAGGTTGTTGGGAAAGTGATTTCGTTTTTTCCCAGCAGAGGGTGGTTCATGATCATTTGAAACGCTTAGGTTTAATCTCGAAGCTCGTCATTATGGGTTTCTCATAAACAAATGCGAGTAGATCGATCGAGGAAATGCGTCATCGAGTTCTATGTTCTGTGCCGCGTAACAATTTGATGGGATATCAATTTTTCTACGAGTTCCAGCAGTTCTGGAAAAACGGTGTTCCGAGTGGCGCCGAGATTATGCCTCGAGGATATCTTGTAGACCCTAATTGCGAGCGGAGCCGCCCCGGTAGAGGAGCGGGACTGTTGTTCTTGAAACGAAATTATCGAACTCGCTAAGTTCGTCAGCGAGCGAATGGAATTAGCGGGGAACTTCGTACCCGGGAGATCGCGGAAAAAGATGAACGAATTAAGCTGGCTTCTAAATTCCGAGGAGATTCGAGTGCAGCCAGGACTCGTGGCAGGTTCGCGAACTTCCTCCAAGTTTCCTGGTGGTTGTACTCAAAAGCGTTCGTTTATCTCCTCTGAAAATTGATTCAACTTCTCGCGATCATCCCGAAGGACTAACAGGTCCAAACATGTACTAACATCGACTCTACGAAATTACTGAGATCGTAGATTTCGAGTTTTTCTATTTTCCAGATTTTCTATTTAACCCTTTGCGCTCAAAATGGTGACTCGGAGACATCGCGAAAAATTGCCAGGTTATTTTACAAAATAATTTTAACTTCGTTACGTTTGTATGTACAAAATTGATTTAAATGTAATTGCTGCAAGGATCAGTGATGGTAAACGGTTCCATATACATGAGAAGAAACGAATTCTATGAAATGAAAATATTTTAGGTGAAAAATAATGTCAAGGTATTAGAATTAAAATAGCTTTCGAATTCTATAAAACAATTTCTATAAATCTTCTATAAAACGAATTCTATGAAATGAAAATATTTGAGGCTAAAAACAATGTGAAGGTATTAGAATTAAAATAGCTTTCGAATTCTATAAAACGATTTCTATAAATCTTCTATAAAACGAATTCTATAAACGAATTCTATGAAATGAAAATATTTTAGGTCAAAAACAATGTCAAGCTATTAGAATTAAAATAGCTTTCGAATTCTATAAAACGATTTCTATAAATCTTCCATAAAACGAATTCTATGAAATGAAAATATTTTAGGTCAAAAACAATGTCCATGTATTAGAATTAAAATAGCTTTGCTTGTAAAATATTGTTTCGATTTTGGAATGGAATTGCGTAGAGTGCAAAGGGTTAAGCAAGCACATCTGCGAAAGCCACAATAGTGCGCATCGTAACTTGGCGGGTGTAAAGGTGAATTGGGGGAGAAAAGGAAGAATTTTGTCCTGAGCCTGCTTTGGGAGGACTCGTCAATAACGCTACCTAGTAGGCCCTGCATTAGACACCGAAATATCAGAGGTGGATCAGGTGCCAGCGAGAAAGTCGTCCTATTGTCCCCCTGTTGTTGAGCGCAGGAGTCGCCACGGTAATATAAGCTGACATCCACGAAAGCCACTATAGTAACTAAGTGGTTAATCCGAGGAAGGGTGTAACAGTTCTGTGCGCCGTACCTGTGTCGCATGGGTTCGAGGTTTAGGCGACCTGTGGCTGCTCGATAAAGAAAACGAGCGTCTATCGGCCGCCGTTCGCAGACTTTCCAGGGGAGCCGGGATGAGTTATGGCGTTCGGATACATTGGGTCGGGGTTATGAAGCGTTATCAATTGCCGCTAAGAAAATAAATCTCGGCGTCCCTTGCGCGCCACTTTTCAGCCTCGCGAAGGGTGAGACTCGCGAACGGCTCTTCCCTCTCTCTCCCTCCCTCTTTTTCAGCCCCGACGGGATCCTCCCCCGCGAGGGTAACGACGCGGAACTATTGCATTTTTAGGGGAGGTTCTCCCTCCTTTTGCTCACGAATTCGTATGCGTTTTCGACGCCGCCGTATATTGATGTTCGAAACACGTGTCTCCAGGACGAGCGAGCGTGCGCCAAGCAGCCGACGCCGCCGCTCTGCCATGATCCTGCGGAGGAGGAACGGCTCCTTCGAAGTCACGTACCGGGGTTACAACCGGGAATGGCTTTGACATTCTAAAATTGGAAGAAGCTTAGGAACGTCAGCCATCGGTTTGTCGCGGTATTTCTCGAAAATCCCGGGCCGGCACGCGCGCATCCCAAACGCGACGATGAAGTCGGAGACATATGGCTCCGGCGCCGTCTTCGTCGTCCTTTCGACGCAATTTGCGACTGTAGAAGTTGTTTAAGATTCTCGTCGTGTTTTCACTTGACCGAACGGCCCGTGCGGGTTGTTGTCCTTCGCGATTTTTAACGCACTCTTCGTGGCACACAATTAATGCATTCCTCGATTTTTAACTATTCCTATATTCGTACAAAGTAATTGCACTAAATGTTTTCTATAATTTTCTAACACTTTTGTTTTACGTTTTAATTTGTTCAATTGTGTTATCGTTAATTGCATACTTTAGGCAAATAAGATTAATCGATTTTCAACACGCGCACATAGCTACGAAATAGGTGCACTAAATAGTTTTGTATATTTTTCTGGCATTTTTCTTTTATATTTTAATTCGATCAATCGCTCCATCCGTAATTACGTACTTTAAGCAAATTCAGAAATACAGAACGTGAACGAGTTGTGCCGCATTTAAAATGGAGAATGGAGTGAATTATAAATCAAGACGAAGTTTAACTTCACCGATTGGGATGAAAAATTAACGAAGAAACTGTTCGATTTTTAACGCGACTCGTTGGGGCACACAATTATTACATTCCTCGCTTGTCAACTCTCTTATATTCATACAAAGTAATTGCACTAAATAGTTTCGTATATTTTTCTGGCATTTTTCTTTTACATCTTAATTCGATCAATCGCTCCATCCGTAATTAGGTACTTTAAGCAAATACAGGAATGCAGAACGTGAACGAGTTGTGCCGCATTTAAAATGGAGAATGGGGTGAATTATAAATCAAGACGAGGTTTAACTTCACCGATTGGGATGAAAAATTAAATAATAAACTGCTCGATTTTTAATGCGACTCGTTGGGGCACACAATTATTATATTCCTCGATTGTCAACTCTCCTATATTCGTGCAAAGTAATTGCTCCAAATAGTTTTCTATATTTTTCTGAAGCTTTTCTTTTACATTTTAATACGACCAACTGTGTTCCACTCATAATTGCATACTTCAGGCAAACACACGCAGCACGACACAGTCACAGAACAATTAAAAATTGTCCTCCATTTGGTATAGAAAACGGGGTAAATTTTTGTTCGAGACGCGTTCAGGATTTAACGCGACAAATTGGGGCACAAAAATAATTGAACGCGCTCCTTGATTTTCAACCCTCCTACACTGAAAGTGGAACGACGACATTATTGTTCCAATTTGTCAAATTACGACACAGTTATATAGCTATTAAGAAATGTGCAACATCGAAGGAAGCACACGAACGAATTCGTAACTGCAAGCAATGTAACCGATGTAATGATTGAAATATGTTAATTGTAGTTCAGCTGCTGACACTTGGCATAGACTCCCCAGCCGCTAAATCTTCCATTAAATCAGAATCTCGCGTGTAACACGCGTGAATCGGGCGGAATGGAACGTTCTCGCTCGACGAATAGAACTCTCGCCAATTTCATAAATTTAATTACCAAAGAACCCGATCGTCCTTCGCTATGGAAATTTTATTCATACACTAACGTAGCTTTAAAACCCATTTGAATATTCATGTCTGGACCCTCTCCTGTCCGTCGAACAGAAATTCCCCCGTTCTCCGAGCACCTTCCGAAATCCTTAATTTCCTGGACCGTTCCCTCCGACACCGTACACCTGCTGGAAGCATATAAAACAAAAAGAAAGCCATAAGTAGAAGACAGTTTGTCGGATTAAAGCGTGCGGGGGAAACGAGCGACGCGTTATCCGGGGGTTGAAAGCAGTTCTCGGTGCGCTTACACGATGTCGCGTAGCCGCAGCTCGCCAGGAGCTGCGCCAAATTAGTTAAAAATTAACCGACACGTAGTTGGCTCGAGTTAGAATCAATTTAGCAACCGGGTTGCCCTGGAACCGTCGAGGCATCGTGTTTCACGGGACACGACGGGGGCCGTTCTTTCTCTCTGTTTCTCGCGTCGACGAATGCCGCGGAACAGAGTCGGACGGGCTTGCATCGCGATGAGAAAACTTTCAAGAATAATTTCGTAAATTGATATCCGCGAACTTTCTCGATTTATGACGGGCCGTATATCGTTCCGTATTTACGGGCTGCGAGAGCGTTCCCTTAATCCCGCGAAGACTGCAAGCAGCTCACTGTTACATAATTCATAAAACGCGTTCGAATCTCGGTGAAACTTTGCATACAGGTAATTCAATCCCGATTTCATACTGCGAAACAGAGAAGGTAGAGTAGGAGAGGCTATTCCAGCGTGACGCAATCCTTTCTCTCTCTTTCTCTTACTCTCTGTCTGTATAGCCTCTCGCTCGTTCTTTACCCTTTCTTAGTTCCTCTCGGTGCCTTTTAATCGCTTCCCACGTAGCCTTTGTTGCCATCGTGTTCACTGTCCGTCTCTCGCGACCGACACGAAATTATTAGGTTGTTGCACACGAAGTCGTAGGCCTTTTTAATGGCACTATACATTATCCCCCGGCACCGAATGAATTTTATTGGTCGAAATAAGTCCCGAGCTAACCCGAGGAAACACCGCCGCGATTATCCCGCAATTACTTCTCGAACATTTATATTATTATTGCGAAACCGTACGCGCGCGTAAATCTTTCGGCCTTTTGTACGCCTCCGATTGCCGTCGGTCGGCAGAGGCCTGATCTCGATCGGGAACTTCTAATTAATTCTGCCTTTTTAACACTAGAACTACCGAGTGATAAATCATACATTGCTTTGTGGTAACAACAAGACTGCATCTAGTCAAACTTCATTCAATTTTTATTGTGACATGTGAAAGCATTTTTATAACTTCAATAATTGCGAAAGAAATAGGTAGGGACCAGTCATTTTGACTGGTTTGGTAGTTTTAGTGTTAAATCCGCCATTTCGGCCCAGTCGACTGCCTTCGTTCGCTTCGTCGAACGCTTACACGCTAAACTCTGCGAGCACGAAACATAGGATCGTCTCATAATCAACGTCACATGCTCTAAATCAGAATGTAGATCGGAAAATATTTTATCAACGGACCGAACGACTTCAGTTATTGTTCTAAGCTGGATAGGTTAGTTCACTGGGTAATACGTGACCGAAGCTTCGAAGAAATCGCGTTTAATCCAAGTTAGAAAAGTAAATGGTAAAAGTTCCTTTTCACAAAGTTTTCAGTTTGACTCGAAATCTAAAAATGTTCTTTTACAGATTCGTATAAGTTAATATACCTACCGAATGGTTTATCGAAATCCGTTTCACGTTATAAGCGATTGAAAATGGCGAAGATCGCCGAACAATAGAGCAAAATGGCCACCATAGTCTGAAAGTCGCAGGAGCTCCAGAAATAATTAGTTATAAAAAGAAACAATAACTGTGTCATTTGAACTTACAAGGAAAATTTAAAAAATTTCTATGGACTTATACGTTACATACAATTTACTGAAACCTATTTCAAGTAGTAAGGGATTCAAAATGGCGAAGATCGCCGAACAATAGAGAAAAATGGCCACCAGTCTGAAAGTGGCAGGAGCTCCAGAAATCACTAGTTATAAAAAGAAACAATAACTGTTTCATTTGAACTTAAACAAAAATTTAAAAAATTTCTATGGACTCATTTGTTACATACAATTTACTGAAGCCTATTTCAAGTTGTAAACGATTCAAAATGGCGTCTAGGCCAGCGTATCGCAGACAGGCTGGAGTATCATGGAACCTAGTTCGTCAACAAATCGATTTCTTCGGACACGCACGATTAAAACAGCATCTAAAAATCTCGAATAAACGCGTCCTTTGTCATTCGTACAAACCAACGCAAGATATTCGCTTTTAGCACTCCATAAACAACCGTTAAAAAGCCCATAATAATGTGTACGGTCGCAAACTTCTTCTCCCCGACTTTCTTGCGAACCGTTTAAAGATCCATGTTCATAAACCACGTATTCTCGCCGGTTCGTAAACCGTGCAGTCGAAGCTCGGTCGTTTAAAGCCATTCGCGCAAACGGCGCTTGCATCCGGAAAAGAATTCTCGCGGATCCCAATCAAATAAATCAGTAGCTCGGCCACATTTCAGCCAGCAAATAAATAACACATTATCCAACTATCCTCTCCATCGATCAGCCTCTGAAAAATCCGCTGGCACGGCGTCGAATCGCGGTAATCCCCCCGATGAAGAGGCCAACGTTCCCGTGGCCGGTGCTTTACCGTTTCTTGCTTGGGGACGCGTTAATGGCCACGATAATAACGATCCGAATCTTTATCGTCGCGCGGAATAACGCGTGGGGCAGTAAAACGATAAACCGGCCCCCGAGTGAAACGAGTCTTCGCCGGGTACCCCCCCTCGGCGTAAATGGAGAGGAACCTTAAAACTTTTCTGCTACGACGTCGACGACGAGGTAGCGGGGAACCGTTTTAAAAACGCGTCCCTCTTTCTCCGTTCGGCGAGAATGGCACCGGGGAACGCGCGAACGCTCGCTCGCTCGCTCGCGCGCGCACGCCGTCGCCGCCGCTGCCGGGTGCTCGTCCCCGGACCCGTAAAAAGTAAATAAAAGTTGCCGAGCGTAAATTATTCATGAGAGAGAAGGGCGGTCGGTCGTCGGTTGTCGTCCGGTCGCGCGAGCGCGAAAGAGAGAGACCCGGGGCACACGCTTCTCGCGGACACGCGAAAATTACCAGCGCCATTTGCGTGCCGCTTCTTAAACGCGGAAAGATGGATAAAGATAGATGGCGGGAAGAGTTTTAAACCGCCGACACCGGCGTCTTAAACGCCGACGGAGAGAGAGTCGGCAGATCGTATCTCGCAGAAGAGCGCCTCCTTAAAACGAGGAATTAACGCCTGCTGGTTACTCTAATCCCGCGCGAAGCGATAATCTTGCCGAGAGACGCGGTGACAAAGTTTCGAATTAGCGTCCGCCGGCGATCTCTCCTCTTCGTCTTCCTCGTTCTTGCTTTTATGCTACTCTTTCTTTCTTTCTTTCTTTCTTACTTGTCGTCTCTTTTTTTCTTTTGCTCGTCTCTTCGAGGCAAATCCTTTTGGCGCGCGCGCGAACTTGCGAGACGGAGAGTTTCCGTTGTCTCGCGAGAAAGGCTTGCTAAAACGGAAACGTTTGATGTTGACAGCGAACCGGCAGATGGACGTGGCTCTGTACGTCGGCCTGAGCGTCGCCTGCGTGGTAATCAGCGGCCTGGTCGTTTTCCTGGCGAAGTTCCTCAGGCGCAAAGGTCGGGACCATTCCCTTTACTCCATGGCCCGTAACGGTAAGCATCTACGACACGAAAAAAGATCTCTCTCTCCCTCTTTCTTCCCCCTTCCGCCTTGCAAACAAAGGAGCGAAAGGTGACGCGGACGGTGTAATTACCGTGCTCGTTACACCTGTTTTCTTGGTTGCTAGCCTCGTGGAAAGAAGTCGCTCGGAAAGAAATGTCTGATTGGTTGCTAGCTTGCTGTTGGTCGAAGCGACGATCTCAAAGAACCAGGCAACTGTTGCTATGTCGGTCTTGGTTCTTGAAATGTGCCAACATTTCCTTGTTTCTCTGGAATCGTTTGTTATTCGGTTTGCTGAATGCGATGAGGTGCAACGTTAAGGTCAACGAAGGTCACCTATGACAACAAAGACGAAGTAAACTTACATTTACAGAAAGTGCTCGAAGAAATCGGTATCGAAGCAATGTTGCAATCTTTTTAGCATTTCAACGTTTATCAAATTACATGTTCAACAATTCTCTCTCGCATACCTTCGGGCGCGTTTGGGACTTCTTTAACCAGTTAACTGTGGCGACATCTCTTCAAAGCGCGCTCTTATGTGTGTCGCGAAAATCAAGCGAAATAGTTCCAGCCAGAGCATACGCATGAATCTATCTGGAATTATTTATACTTTTTATTTGTTCGTTTTATTTCATCTTGACCTCCAAATATTCTAAACATATTGAACTTTAAGAATACATTTTAATACAATGCTAAATAAATTTTACGCATGACGAGTATACTCGTCAAACACAGATAACTAACTAACTAATTAATGTCTTCCAAAAATCCCCGCAATCCAAAATTCAGAGGCGCTAAGTCTTATGACACGATAAGAAATACTACTCGATCCGCGATGAGAAGATTGCAATCGCTTTGAACCTCTTCTGTAAATGTAAGCTTAGTTCCTCTGCATTGTCATAAACGACCTTCGCTGACCTTCGAAGACCTCAATGCTGCACCTCATTGGATTCGTCTCAATAGTCGCTATGGGACACCAAGTATCAAAACAAAGATGACCTTCGTATCTTTGAAGCGACTCCACCTGGCAACAAAAGATTGACGCCGATACTACAGCCTCTGTTGTCCCATGCGATTTTTGCTTGGACAACGTGTTTGCTACTATTGCATTTGCAGTTATTCTAGGGAGCGGTGATTGGTGCATCGCCATGAATACAATCGAGTTATCCCCTTGCCATACCATTTTCATTGCAACTAAAGTTGTTATAACATCTTCGTCACTAAATATGTTACGAAAGACAATCTATATTTTTCATACTGTTACATTTACTTTAATGCTTGTACGTTTTCATAATTCATCGACAAAATATAAATGTTTTTAACGAAGAAAGCAAATTAACAACATTTTATTTCGTTTGGAAACAAAAGCATAGTATTCATATTTTTGCTAGACTTTATTTAAAATCTTCAACATCAGTTTGCTCAGTTTTATTGGGTTGTCTGGAAAGTTCACGCCAACTTTGATGGAAAAACGCAACGCATTTACTTTCCGAACAACCCAATAATATGGCAAGGGGTTAATAACTTATCTGCAATCGCAAAATAAAAATTCTGAAAGGGTTCAATCGGCTGTGGTAAGTTCGGAGTTGATCACAGTTCGCAGGCGAGGAGTCCTCGAGAATGTGTTACTGTTTTCGGTCCTTTGCTCGCAAAGCATGATCAGAATGATGCAATTTCGAAGTTTGACCGACATTACGTGCTCGCTGCTTTCATCCGACTGGTCACGGAACGATCGTAAGAATAGAGTGGGGCACGCGTCCCGCGTAATGGACGCTCGGTTAACGGCGACGTTTTTGCAACGAGTCGGAGTCAGTCCGTTGCACAACGTTCTTGCGGAAATTTCGCGACCGCTAACGGAGTAAATCATATTGGATCGGCGAGGCTCGTTGGTCTAGTTACCCACCGTGGGGGCCTGCGAGCCTGTCCGATCATTCGCTTCGAAACAGAGTTATCGATGGACGAGTTATCGATTGCAATTTGTAACGAAACTATTAGATTACGACACTTAGGAGGTCTCGTTGATTCGCAATAAAAATTGCTGTCGACGTTAAGGGATCCATTAAAAAGTTTTCAGTGATCGATTATGAACTTAAAAGATTCTGAAATAATCGCCGGTCAATAAAGTGTTAAGTTCACAAACGGCGGAGACTTATTTGTACTACGATATCATTAGAAACTCTGCCAGTTTTCGAAAATTTGCCTCGAACTTTACGGTTGTATATTTGATTTGGCAATGGTACGCTAATGGAAAGTCGACGTTAAGGGATCCATGAAAAAGTTTTCAGTGATGGATTATGAACTTAAAAGATTCTGAAATAATTGCCGGTCAATAAAGTGTTAAGTTCACAAACGGCGGAGACTTATTTGTACTACGATTTAATTAGAAACTCTGCCAGTTTTCGAAAATTTGCCTCGAACTTTACGGTTGTATATTTGATTCGACAATGGCACGACAATGGAAAGTTATTGACCGTAAATCGTCGTAACTATGGTAGTTGTAAAAGAGATTGCAAGGCAAAGGGTTAACGCACCGATTGAACCAGATTCGGTATCGACGTCCACGGTTG
>CM052087.1:9619597-9631308 GCA_028453745.1 Agapostemon virescens
TATCGTATATCTGCTCCACTGAAAACATTATTTTCACGAAAGCATCTAATTCCAATAACTATGACAAACAATTTAAAAATACTTCTTTGACCAGTGGTGTTAGGCAACATGGAATAATAATTCCGCCTTCTATGCGTGACCGACACACCAATCAAATTACCACGATAAATGTTCGATGATCATCTCGCGATCTCTTTTGAATTAGACAGTTCGTCAGCTTCCTCGGTAGGAGCACGACAAAAAAAGGGTTGTACACAGTCCGACTAGATGACAAAGGAGGCGTCTCCGTTGCTTTGCAGGTACATCAACTACTTCGCAACGAAGTCCAGTCCGACCGAGCACATCCTGGACCTGTGGGAAGCTAAGCATCACGAGCCAACAGCGGTGACGGACTTGCTGAATCATCTGCGAGTGATGGGTAGAACGGACGCGGCGACGATTTTAGAGGCGCAACTCGGTCCGTGGCTTTGAACAGTAACCGTTGAACCTCGGGACAATTCCAGTGGTGAGTGTTAGCCGTGATGAACGGGGGACGTTCAGTGAATCAGTGGGTGAACGATCCAGCGGTGAAATACAGCCGCGAACCACGGTGGCGCATAATGCTGTTATGTCCCCGTGGTGAACTCATCGAAACACTGCCTTAGTTGCGCGCGTTCGACGCGCGGAGATCCTTTGTAAATAGCACCCTGTTTGTAAGAAGTAAGAAAGAAAGAAAGAAAGAAAGAGAGAATATGGGTGGAGAAAGATAAGGAAAGACTCGAGCCGTTTTTGAGAACCGTAATGTTAAATAATAATCGTGAACGAAGTAAAAAAAGGACGAACCTAGAGACTGTGCATTTAGACGGATATATGTGTACATACGTACTAAGCACTCGCGAGAAACGAAGAATAATGGACCTCCTGTGCGTCCATTTCGACGGATGTTTATATATAAATACGAAAGGTATATATATATACATATATAGCTACGTATATATATATAAATATAAATATATATGTACAAGTACGAATACATATATATGTATGTATATCAGACGATATATGTATACATGTATTTTTAATACATGCGTTTGCGTGTTTGTAATACATGTATGTATATATATAGTTGCAACATATGCATACGTATGACTACGATATACGCGCGTTTGCATGTTTGCAATGAGAGTATACATGTGTCTGTAATACATGCGTTTGTATGTTTGTAATACATGTATGTATATATAGTTGCAACATATGCATACGTAATACTATAATATATATACGCATTTGTATGTTTGCTATATGTGTGTACATGTGTTTGCAACACGTGCATACGTACATGTCTACAATATGCGCATTTGTATGTTTTGCAATACGTGCATACGTATGTATACATGTATACATAGATTTGCAATATATGCAGTTGGGTATCTACAGTATATGAATACATATATTTGTAATATATGCACGCGTATATGTAGGTTTATAATATATGTATACATATATTTGCAATATACGCGTATGTACGTCTCTGTAATACATGTGTACATATATTTTTAATACATACACATGTATATTTATAATATGTGCATGTGTATATTAATGATACATGCGTAAACATGTTTATAGTATACGTATAATACATGTATGTTTATAATAATAACAATTATTATTATAGTACGCGTGTAATATACATGTATTATATGTCATGTATTAAACACCATATATGTATATTTACGAATATATATATATTTATATATATATATATATATATAAATATAGATAGGTAGTTAGGTAGAGGACACATCGAGTAAGAGCGAGCGAAAGTGAAAAGATATCGGCATCGTTCCAGCGCGATATAAAATAAACGGGCGAAAAATGCTGAAGGCAAATGGAACGCGTTTTATCGATTTGTTATATATATATATATATATGTATACGTATATTTATATATATATATATATATAAGCATATATATAAATATATTTATATATGTGTATGTGTATATGGAAAACGGAACACGCACGAGCCGACACACGAATGAATATACACACACAGACACAAATAGAGGAGAAGAGAGAAAGAGAGACCGGTTTCCTGAAGGATGATCGTGCCAAAATTCCACACCTCTCGGTTTTCGAAGAACGAAACGCGTTTTCCGTTGATGTTTCTATTCAGAGTTTGTTGAAAAATGCCGTGTTTCTTTCCGTGCACGTCGACAATACACTCCGCGCCGATACACGATACGATTTTTTTAGCGAACGCGACGAAAAATGGAGAGATGAAATGGGAGGAGAGGGAGACAGAGAGAGATAGCGTGAGAGAAAGTGAGTGAGAGACAGCGAGAGAGAGAAAGAGAGCGAGAGAGGAGAGACATGTAGGTGGACATGAGAATCGCGCGCGGTAAAACGACCCGCGAGAAATCCGATGATTTAAATCGACACAAGTTTATTTGGAAGATTGTATATTTGTTACTTTCGACGAATAAAATATTCTTGTATACCTCGAGTGGTCGCCTAAATTTTTCTTCAAACTTTAATCGACCGTTTAGCCCCCCCCCCCCCCCCGTTCCTGTGCATTCCTTTCATTTTTTCTGGTGCAAGTCTTTTGACGTGGTTTTCGTGTTGCAAGGTAAGTGACAACTTATTATTTATCATGTTGGTTGCAACAAGAATATTTGTTTTTAATTCAAAAAAATTGGGGGAACGAAAAATCAGAAATTACAAACCTATATATGCAAATGAAAAAATATTTTTCCGTTTAAACAATTTTATTGCAATATATTCACTATGTGACTTTCAGGTAACAACGGCCTATAAAGTTTGCACTACTGTGCATAAAAGCTTAAGCGTGAAATTCCATAAAACAATTTGCACTTGACGTTAAACATTTTATTTTTGAAATCTCTTTGTTGGATCACGTTGCAGTGCATACATATTGGTATAGTCAACTATATTGCTTATAATTTCCTTGTCAAATAGTTTTCGAAAATAGGTCACAGGAGAGTGGGGTGCTTCGGAGACATTAGGGCAATCTCCTTTTAAAGGGTGATAACAACTATTATTATTCGTCTGGGATAGTGGTTGTTAAACAATTTTTTGTGGTCCTGCGTCTTCCTCATCTGACAAGGATCGAGTACTAAATTCTTCGTCACTGTCAATAACGTTTATCCGTCGTCGGGGAAATACTATTACATCTTCATCGGACTCGGAATCTAATAAGGAATCATCGGATCTATTACCGCTAATGCGTCTAATTCTAATTCCTCTGTTATTTGTATCTGATTTTGTATTCATATTTTGGGTATACGATGTATAAATCTGAAAACAGGAGAAAGTACAAGCTTTATCCTAAAAGTACCGAAATCTGCTATAATAGCCCACTGTAACCTCAAAGTTACAGAATTGTATCATAGAAAACAGTAACAAATTGAAAATTGAAATGCAAATAAATAGGTTGTTATTGATGTACGAACCCAGAGCAATTATGTGCACTATTTTTAGTTTGGTAATCACTGACAAAAGCACAATTAATATCAATTGGATCAAATGGTTTCGCTTATTTTTACTGCAGACAGTTTGCACAGCATTTATTTTGTTATTTCAGGTTGATGAGCCTAGCAACGGTCATAAATATTAATATTGGTTGTCTTGGCAACGTTATAGACTTAAGATTTATGCGCCATCTCATGAAAAAAGCTATAATTATTTGGTAAAATTTCGATAAATTAAAATGTGCCCTGAAAGTTACACGGGCCCATAGAGTGTCATTTGTTTTGCTCATTTTCGACGATGGCAAAACATGCCTATAAGGTTAATTTAATATTTACACGTAATTATGCTTTCCTATTTGCAAATTAAATGGGGGTGGGGAACATCTTGAACGTTGCGTTTATCAGAAAATATCTCTTCTGGAAAATGCTGTCTTAAATTTATTTTAGACGGATAACTCTGATTTTATTTTATCTCATTTTCGAGAAAATAATATAAAATTACTAACGCATTGTTATAAAAATCTCAACAATGTGGAAGGAACAGTGAGTACTTGTTCGTATTCAATTTATTCATTCTTCGCTGAAAGAATACGGCGCAAAATAAATTACCCTCTTGAAAGAAGCTGCCATCTTTTTATTCAGACTCGAATGCCCATCATGCTTCAGCTATGAATTATAGTAGCCTGGAAAAGTCTGCGCACACTGCATACAAATTGCAAAACCAGCAATCACTTTTACAACCGAACGAAATAAATTCATCCGAAGCGTCACGACTTAACTCGCGCCCTTATGATAAACACGAATCGTGCAATTAATAATAATAAATCGACGCGCAACCGTGCAACAACTTGCAAAATGAGCAATCTCTTTGACAATTGAACGAACTAAATTGATTGCAACGGCCACGGCGTAATTTGCACGCCCGCCGTAAAATTGAAACTCTCCGTTTTCTGTGGAAACAGTCGATATCGGTTATATGGAATTCTCGAAAGGTTTCTCGGCCGTTTCACAGGCCGATATCGAGTTTCGCCAGAACAAATTCGTAATTGTGATCCCTCGGAAGGTTCGCCTAATATTCTCAGCCACCGATGACGAAACCTCCCTTAAATATGAAACCTCGTAGGGACGACGGGTAACACGATATGAACGGTGCGGGCTCTCTAATGCTCGCAGAAGAAAGAGAAAAGAAGAATAACTAAGAATCTTATTTTCTCTGGAAGGAATGAGTCGGCATTGATCGCGGACTCCCACGATTTCTACCCGGTAATCGTTGCAAACTTCCATGTGGTCGAGCTGTGTCCCCTCATTATATCGTGTTTTCGATTCCGTGATATCGGGTAACTGTTGAAACCACAATGCGTGCGCTTAATACATCCTCGGATTAGTTCGAAACGTTTTACCTGAACGCCGTTGTTCTCGGAACCCGGCCGGAATCGCGTGAACCGTGCGACAAAAATTTAACAAGCCAAGGGAGCGATTTTGCATAAACAATTCCGCTGCGTTTGTAATCTATCGATAAGCGGTTCGCGCGGCCTGACGATTAGTCCGCCATTTTTAAACCTCGGACGCTTTGCTAAATCAAACAACGAAACCGTTTCATTAAAACGCGCGTTATTAAATCAACGACTGTGCGCAATCTAATGCGTTTGAAATTCCGTGGAATCGTGGCGATACAATTTGATAAAATAAAAATTATTAACACGTTGTTGACCGATGACTAGTTAACCCTCTATGGGCCCGTGCAACTTTCAAGTCACATGTTAATATATCGACATTTTACCAAATGATTTTAGTATTTTTATAAGATAACGTGTACGTCTAAATTATATTAAGTCTTTGCGGTAACAAATAACAATATTGATAACACATCTGTTATTAATTAGTTTTACATCTGCAAAACTTGTTGTGTACCATTACACGTAGGCGATTGCCATACAGATTATCATACCAAACAAAAATTTGAAAAGTTATATAAAAAATATGTCCAAAGTTTAATTTCATTTTATTCAGTATAAATAAAATTGATTGGAGTTTATTTAGAATGTTTTAATTTACTTCCATATTCAATTGCAAAATGATAGCCGGTGATATGGCATAGTTTCTGTGTAAAATTGCCATTAAGAGCTCATCTCTTGCATTTTATTCATTTTTTAATCCACCGAGCGATGCCGTGTATCGTTTATCGCGAGAAAGTTTTAGAACGATTGTTTTTCATTACTTTGCGTAAACAATGGGATGGCCTGTCCAAATTTTCAGCCATTTTTTAAATGAAGTATGTCTAGAGAAGTTTAATCTGTACGGCGCATTTCACATGGATGCAATTTTACAATTTGAATAATGGTGAATGAAAATTTTAGCGAATCTAGCGTTGAACGAAGACTCGGATAGCATTAAAACTGTGTAAATTGCTTTCCGAGAGGGGTTCTAATTGATGCAAGCGTTAGATATTCGAATTCCCCGCAAAAGAAAATAGAATAATACGACGGGTAATCGGTTCGCGGAAATGGACTCGCGTTTTCCGCGGAAACTCGAGCAAGCGCGTTTTCTGCGAGCATCACGCGACGTCGTGACACATGAGAAGCGGTTACCCACGATTTATCACGAAACAATGTCCGTTATGATGTCTCGACACTGTGCGCAATGGACACCGCGGCTGGGAAATGCATTTTATCGACGTATCGCCGATAATTTCCAAGGAAAGCCTGTCTCGCTGCCTCCGCTGCGCGAGAAACGTCGATCTAACCGCTGGAATTCGCATATAAATTCAGATTCTGCAGAGATGAACAACATTTTGCCTCTTTAGCGTCCCTCGACTCTTATCTTGACATAATCTAGTAGTAGAATTATTTATCAAGCATTGAGACATTCGATATTTTGATCACTGATAGTCTACATCAGTGAAACAGTAACGTCTTTTCATTATTAAAACATTTAGATAATTGTAACATTTACAACTCCGACTAACATCCTGTAATGCGTTATAATTTTATGCAACTACTAAATGCATTTGCTGTTTTATCTATTTTATAGCAAACAACGTTGATTTCAGCCACTGCGAGAAGTACAGAGTCCGATTCCATCTCTGTAACTGGTCAGGTTAAAACAGGAAACGTTCCTTCCCCTCTTTAGCATCTCCCGTCTTTATCTCGACCAGACTAAAACACTTTAGGTCCCAAGACATCGAGACATTCGATATTTTCATCACGATAGTCTGTTCTCCATAATTGAAACATTTAGTTAATTGTGAGCTTGTATTAACATTTACAAATTTGACTAACATTCTGCAGTGTGTTATAATCTTATGCAACGACGTCCAGTATTTGCATTTGGTGTTTTGTCCTTTCTATAATAAATGCAATTGGTTCCTCAGCAGCGACTTTCAGCTTCTCAACTAATCTGCGAGTAGTTACTTCGTTATTCAAAGTTTTCTTGAAAATAGGAAAAATAATAACAAGGAAGACAATTTTTCTACAACAATCTCCACTGCTAAAACATTCCGTTAAACGAACGTCCGCAACGCGTTACCATTTTATACAGTTCGCTAAATTCGATTGGTGTTCCGTCCATTCGACGGCAAACGAAGTTGGTTCCAGCGACTGGGCAGTGCACATAGCACGATTGCATTCGTGTAACTGGCTACATAGAAATGGAGAACGTTCTTTTCCCTCCTTAACGGCTCCCATTTTTAAGTCGACCAAACTAAATCACTTTAGGTCCTAAGATATCGAGACATTCGATATTTTCATCACGATAGTCTGTTGAATACGATCGCTACAGAGTTTGTTTCTTGTGAAGAGTTTGTTAATTGTGTGCCTGTATTAATATTTACAATTTCGAATAACATTCTGCAATGCGTTATAATCATGTGCAACGACGTGTCCAGTAAATGCATTTGGCGTTTCGTCTTTTCTATGACAAAGTTAATTGGTTCTCAACCAATCTACGAGTAGTTACATCGTTATTCAAAGTTTTCTTCGCGATAGGAAAAATAGTAACAGGAAAGACAATTTTTCTACAACAATCTCCGTCAAACGAACGTCCGCAATGCGTTCTTACAGTTCACTGAATGCGTTTGGTGTTTTGTCCATTCGACGGCAAAGGAAGTTGGTTCCAGCGACTGGGCAATGCGCATAGCACGATTGCATTCGTGTAACTGGTTACATAGAAACGTAGAACGTTCTTCTCCCTCCTTAGCAGCTCCCGTCTTTATTTCGACCGGTCTGAGAGGCTACGGAGCGGAATATTCGTCGATTTTTCTCGCAGCGGGTGCCGGTTGGTACGCGTTCGCGAGGATGAGACGGGTGACAATGGACGTCGAACGTTGCAATTTCGAAATGTCGATACCAGTCACGCGTACACACCGCTCCTCGCCTTTTCTCCGGTTGAGAGGAACGCTTTAGCGGAAGCTTTTTCTCTAAGAGAGCTTTTTCTCTGTGTAACGCGCTTATCGCGCCACTTCCCCGTCCGCCACTTGCCGCGCGGAATTGTCTCTGACTTATCGTGTCATCGTTCGAACGCTTTAACGGGATTGCTTGATGGATGAATAGGAGAAGATTCTTCGGCTCGAACAATTTTCACCACCCCCTTACCCTCGTTTCCACCCGCCGTGGGAAGAGGAAATCGCAGATCGAATCGTCGCTCGAAACGATTCTTCGTTAGCTGCCTCGGATTGCCATGGTCAATTGTGCCGCGACTCCACCCACACTCGTCACACTCGAGTTTCGTGGCAGTTTTTGCTCTTTGATTCCTTGTAGCGGCGCTAACTGCCAGCCGACAGGGCAGACAGGTTCGCCAGGTGCGTTTTCTTCAACTCTTCCCGATGTCCGCCCACACCTGCCACGGGAAACTCGACGGTTCTCACGTTTTTCTATGGTACAACGTGGTTCCTTTCGGTGCAGCGGCTCGATAGAGGAGTAGCAGATCACTTTCGGCTGCTGCAACGTATGTGCACCATAGAATTCGTCGAACATTGTTGGTAGATCGTGTAACTGTCGATCGTATTAACTAGAGCGTGGTAATACTTGGATCTTGGTGGCCCAAACTATTTTTGGTCATCTATGAACGTCAATGGGTTCGCCAGGACCCGAACAACTATTAAATCGTCGATTCTATTAACTAGTTAGGCAGAACTATTGTACTTCGTCTAAGAAAGTGTAGATTGCCTCCAGCAAAGATTTACTCGTATTTACGTGTACTCAAACGGTTAACAAAATAATCAAGCGTTGTAATACTTGGATTTTGGTTGGGCCAAACTATTTTTGGTCAGGTATGAATGTCAATAGGTTGGCTAGAATAAATGTAGACTGCATTCGTCAGGACCCAAACAACTATTAAATCGTCGATTGTATTAATTAGTTGCACAGAACTGTTGTACTTCGTCTAAGAAAATCGTGTATGAACGAATAGCCAACAAAATAATCCAGCGCGTTAGTGCTTGGATCTTGGATGGACTAAACTGTTTTTGATCGTCTATGGAAATCAATAGGCTGGCCAAAGTGGATGGCCACTTGCATTCGTCAGACCTGGATAGCTAGAAAACCGTCGATTTTATTAACTAGTTAGACATAACTCTTTCTCTTCGTTTACCAAAGTCTATACTTATTAATTGTCTATACTTATTGATTTTCTATACTCTTGACTCTAAGTCAAAATAATCCAGACCGTTAAAACTAGAATTTTAGGTAGGCCAAACTATTTTTGGTCATCTATGGAAGTCAATAGGTTGACTAGAATAAACGTAGACTGCATTCGTCAGGATCCGAACAACTATTAAATCGTCGAATGCATTAACTAGTTAGACAGAACTGTTGTACTTCGTCTAAGAAAATGTAGATTGCCTCGAGCAAATATTTACTCGTATTTACGTGTGCTCAAACGATGAACAAAATATTCAAGCGTAGCAATACTTGGATCTTGGTTGGACCAAACTATTTTTGGTCATCTATGAATGTCAACAAGCTGACTAGAATAAACGTAGACTGCATTCGTCAGGACTCAAACAACTAGCAAATCGTCGATTGCATTTGTCAGGATCCGAACAACTAGCAAATCGTCGATTGTATTAACTAGTTAGACAGAACTGTTGTACTTCGTCTAAGAAAGTGTAGATTGCCTCGAGCAAAGATTTACTCGTATTTACTTGTGCTCAAATGGTGAACAAAATAATCGAACGCGGTAATACTGGAATCTTGGGTGGGCTAAACTGTTTTTAATGGTCTATGATAGTCGATAGGCTGGCCACTTGCATTCGTCAGGATCTGCATGGCTAGAAAACCGTCGATTGTATTAACTAGTTGGACAGAACTGTTTTACTTCGTTTACCAAAGTCTATACTTATTGATTGACTATACTCTTGACTGTAAGTCAAAATAATCCAGAGCGTTAAAACTAGAATTTTAGGTAGGCCAAACTATTTTTGGGCATCTATGAATGTCAATAGATTGGCTAGAATAAATGTAGACTGCATTCATCAGGTCCCGAACAACTAGCAAATCGTCGATTGTATTAACTAGTTGGACAGAACTGTTGAACTTCGTCTATAAAAGTGTAGATAGCCTCAAGCAAAGATTTACTCGTATTTACGTGTGCTGGAACAGTTAACAAAATTATCGAACGTAGTAATACTTGAATCTTGGATGGCCTAAACAGTTTTTTTATTCACTTATTGATTGTCTATACTCTTGACTCTAAGTCAAAATAATCCAGTGTGTTAAAACTAGAATTTTAGGTGGGCCAAACTGTTTTTGATCGTCTATGAAAGTCTATAGGCTGACCGAAGTGAATGATCACTTGCATTCGCCGTTTCATAAACGTTTTGCGAAAGCAGGTCGAAAGGTGTCCAAGCAACTGGCAGTTTTTCTAGTCCAGTTCAAGAGGAACAGTTACTTTGCATATTAGATCGAACGATACGAAGAAGCATTTTAAATTTCAGCGAGCAACTGTGAAGAAGGAAGAATGTCGCTTTAGTGTCAAACAGACGTCCATCCTCGGCCCAAGGTTAAAAAACCTGGCGACAGAAAGCTGATTCTTCGGATCAGGTGAAGCAGCGCGTTGCTAAGTAAAAGTCGGCCGAAGCACATCGTAGCCTGATCTCCTGGAAGACCGGATCTAAGGATCGCTGTCGTTCACCGGGAACGTCTTTCCACTCGAAACCACCTCTTACAGATGACATTCGCATGCTCCAAATAGCAAGGTCGTCTATCGCGACTCTCGATGCGCCTCGTCGTCTCCGTAACAGTCTGCATAAACTAGCAGCGAGAAAAATGTGAAACAACCTCGTAGACGTCTGCGAACCGAGCGAGCGGGGCACTCATTTGCAGTTTCCACGGGATTCGAGTCGAGAAACGTGAACTTGCGTTCCGGGGTTTTTATTGGCTGGAAATGAAACGGTCAAAGGGAGACGACAGCGAACGGGACGTCACGGTTGCGCGAGACAGCCGGGGAGTGCACGATATTAATTTAAATTCCAGAGCTAAAAGGGCAAACAACGCGATGGAAATGGTGACGCGCGGTTGATAGGTGAGCGCGGGCGAGAGACCGTCGGTGTTGATGAAATAAAAACCCGGGAAACGTGACTCAGTTTCTCACGCCGGCGTTTCTGAGGGATCCGAGACTGTTATGAACCTGAAACTCAAGAGAAAGACATACAGAGAGAGAGAGAGAGAGAGAGAGAAAGAGAAGGTCCAGAAGTGGTTGCCGCGCCTACTAGAAAATTAAAAACCGTCTCCGGCTTCATCCTGGTCGCGGAAGACTCTGAAGAGCCGGCCGGTTCGAGTGTCCTGCGCCCGGACGCGTCGTCGTCGCGTTGCGTAAACGTAACGGAATGCGCGCACAAGTGTTCTTCAAGTGCTCCAGCATGTTGCCGGCTGGAAAGTCTAAGTGCCATAAAAATAGCTCGAGAGGAACGGTTACTTCTTCTCCCACCGAACCGACAAGATGAGCTTCCGACGCTGCTTTTACTATTCGCGAGAACGACACCTCGGCACGTCGAATGCTCATTGATATGCGTCTACAGAGAGGCGCGCCTTGATTACACCCCTCCGACAGCGGTTCCCATGCTTACGCGACGCGACGTGGTCGAAACTAGCCTCGCCGACCGACGAAACTTTTTTACTTCGTCTAAGAGAGTCTAGACTGCCTCACGTGAAGGTTTACTCGTATTAGCGTGTGCTTAAAGGTTAACAAAATAATCGAGCGTGGTAATACTTGGATCTTGGATGGGCTAAACTGTTTTGGATCG
>CM052087.1:9668957-9683262 GCA_028453745.1 Agapostemon virescens
AGCGTTTTAGATGTTCCAACTGTGCGTTTATATTCTTAAACAGTGTCCTCGACGACCTAACACTGTCTTCGACGTCCTGAACAGCTTCTTCAATGTCCTATCAGTGTCTTCGATGTCCTGAACAGCGTCTTCGGTGTCCTGAACAGCGTCTTCGATGTCCTATCAACATCCTCGATGCCCTAACAACAACTTCAGCATTCTGAATAACGTTTTCCATGTTCGAACCGTATCCTGCATATTATAAGAGCGTCTTCGACGTTTTACCTGTGCCTTTATATTTCTAAACAGTGTTTGCAACGTCATAACAGCGTCCACAGTGCCCTAAACAGTTTCTTCGATATCCTATCAGCATCTTCAGCATCCTGAATAATGTTTTCGATGTTTTGACAGTGTCTTTCATATTCTAAGAGCGTTTTAGATGTTCCAACCGTGCGTTTATATTCTTAAACAGTGTCTTCGACAACCTAACAGCGTCTTCGACGTCGTAACATGGTCTTCGGCGTCTCCAAAGGTTTAGGCAGCCGTCTGAACGTCCCGACGCTCGCGTTTACGCGCTGATAAGTGTTCGGCTCCTGTTTGCACAAGCTTCCTGTCACCGCGAGCCGATTCACGCCGGCCTGGAAGACGTTGACGGTCTTTGTCCTGTATCCAGGACAGATGCGGAGCTCGTGACGCACACGCGGAACTCATAAAGCCGATGAGACGTCGCGTCGTACCCGCTTCTCGGGGACTCCCGATGGAATTTTAATGAGCGCCGGTTTCGTCGGCCCTGTCGGCCCTGTCGGCCCCGTCGGCCCTCACGGAGCGACGCGTTAATGCCTTCCAAATGTACGGTGGCCACCTTTTCGTACGCCCCCAAGGCCGTCGCTCTGCTCGCGAACGTTTTCGGCTACGCGGACACAGCATCGTGGGCGTGGATCACCGAGAGGTTCGAACGAAGCACGATTTGAAAAGGGATTCGCTCCGCTGGCAGGCCCGCCAGATACGAGGATAAAAGACGAGTCTCGAGATAGAGGCCGGACAAAGGAGTATTGAAAAGGAAATGATAATTAGCTGTTCGACGCTCCACCATTGATAGAACGTGAATTGATTTCCTTGTTTGGGAGAACGCCGGAATGCCTCGAGGGTGAAACTTCTGGAGCAAAGATGAATTTATCCGGCGATCTCGGAATGTGTATGAGCTCTTTCGAAATTGTTGCCGTGGTTGTTTATCTTGCCGAGCATCGAATGCGATTATTTCATTTCTTTTAAATGACGAGAACGTGTTGTGCAGGATCTATCTCCTACGCTCGCCAATGGAGGGACAGAGGGGCATTTGGAAGCCTTTTCCTATTACTGTGAGGCGTCTTTAACACTAAAACTATCCTCGTCAGATGAGAAAGATGCAGGACCACAAAGAATTGTTTAGCAACCACTATCCCAGACGAATAACAATAGTTGTTATCGCCCTTGGAAAGGAGATTGCCCTAATGTCCCCGAAGCACCCCCTTCTCCTGTGACCTATTTTCGAAAACTATTTGACAAGGAAATTATAAGCAATATAGTTGACTATACCAATATGCATGCACTGCAATGTGATCCAACAAAGAGATTTCAAAAATAAAATGTTTAAAAATGCACAGAAGTGCAAACTTTGAATATATTGCAATAAAATTGTTTAAACGGAAACATTTTTTTTCATTTGCATATATGAACTTATAATTTCTGGTTTTTCGTTCCCCCAATTTTTGTTGGATTAAAAACAAAAATTCGGCCCATAGAGGGTTAACGTCCACCGCGAAGAGTCGCTTGCCAGACCAGCGTCGGATGGTTTCAGGGTCCACGGATTCCTGCAAGGTGAAAACCACCCCTGCTAGTTTCAACCCCATTCCTTCACGGTGTTATAAGATTATTAAGACGCAGGGGGCCTGGCGAAAGCAATATTCTTGAAGAAGCGAAGACACCCCTCCGACCATCCAGTATCATTGTTTCTCTGCCGTGCTGACTGGTTAACGGCTGGAAATATTGCGGTCCGGGTCGGTATAAAAATATTTCAGGGTAATGGAAGAATACCAGGGGCGGCTGCGTGCCTGGAGAGGCGTTCGCATAACCGTTCCGTGGCATAACCGTAACACCCTGGTGATGTTATGCGCGAGTTTCGGGGATTGAGGGCGAACGGTGTCGGGCGGATTTTCCGCGGTGTTCCCTGTCGACCGACACCCTCGTCATTTGGTTATGATTATTACCTCTGGAGGAATGTATTTCAAACCTAAAGGAGCAGTAGCAGCTCGAAAAAATTTCGGCATTCTCTGTCGGTTAAAAGTATTGCGTGAGCAAAATAATTTGTCGCGGCGTTTATAGTTAACACGTTCCGTGCCGCGCGTACCACAGGTGGTATTTATTTAATAGGAATATGTAACCCAGACGAAAAGAACGAGACACGAAAAATGCAGTCGGAACAAAGTAAATTTCATCAAATTAATGTAATAAATGGATAATCATGGACGTTCCATAATATTTCAGTTGACAGGTTCTAGTATTCAACCCTTAGCATTCGAATACTATACTAAACTATTATTTATCCCTTTGTACTCCAAGCAATTTTAATTCCAAAATCAAGACATATTTTTACATAGAATTGTTACGTTGTACATGGTTCATTTCCTTTCGTGCATATAAAATTTGTTGCTATTATTCGTACGTACAATGCTTCAATTTTTATCGGTTTTTTAAAATGCAAACATGGTAACGTAATAATTGGTTTGAATAATAGTATGGCAATTTTTAGTGTCGCCTCAGAGGAGCTATTGGAGTGCTAAGGGTTAAAATAACTTTTACGTCATTGTATTTAGATTTAAGAAATCGATGGAAATTGAAGGGTACGCACGAATAATAGCAATTAACTTCTTATGCACAGAAGAAAATGCATTATTTGCAATGGAACGATTCCAAGTCGTAGAGTGTTTTAATCTTGGAATCATCCCTTTACACTCGAATGGCGATTCTGAAGCGTCACTAAAAGTTGCCATTTTATCTAAAATGATTTTTAGGTAGCCATGATTGTATCTAAGAAATTGATAAAAATTTAAATGCTGTAAATAATGGTAAAAAAAATCGTTATGCTTGTAAGAAAAATAGATTTAGAATTAAAACAGCTTCGAATGCAGAGGGTTAGGGTATATTTTCATAAAGTAATTTGAAAAGGCAAACTGAAAGTGTTGAATGTCGTTTAGGTCGCCATGGTTGTATCTAAGAAATTGATAAAAATTTAAATGCTGTAAATAATGGTAAAACAATCTTTGTGCTTGTAAGAGGAAATAGGTTTGGAATTAAAACAGCTTTGAATGCAGAGGGTTAGGGTATATTTTCATAAAGTAATTTGAAAAGGCAAACTGAAAGTGTTGGATGTCGTTTAGGTCGCCATGGTTGTATCTAAGAAATTGATAAAAATTTAAATTCTGTAAATAATGGGAAAAAAATCGTTATGCTTGTAAGAAAAATAGATTTAGAATTAAAACAGCTTTGATTGCAGAGGGTTAGGATATATTTTCATAAAGTAATTTGAAAAGGCAAACTGAAAGTGCTGAATGTCCGTAGCGATTTTAACTTAAAAGTTAAAAATAAAATGCATTCGTAACACGAGAAACTAAAACGGGGACACGCGCGTTTCGTATAATATGTTTTAATTCGCAACTGCTTTTTCCTTCCTCTTTTACGAAGTAGTTTTCCGCCGTTTTCCAGTCGAATAAATATAATTCAAACAGTTGGATACTAATAATAAATACCGCCACCGTCCCCGAAGTGCGATACACGTGGAATTCGGAGTATTTAAAAATTAAACAACTGAAACCCGAAGTTCCATTCGATTCTAATTACCGTGAAATTGAAACTCCCGCGAAATTCGCATAGTCTAGTTATAATTACGTTTACCGTAAAGATTTATGTGTTCGGTAGAACTGCAGCGAAACAAAGACCGTAATAGGATTATTACGGATACTATGAAACCCCCCTGCGCAAATTAGAGGAAATTGGTTGAAATTTTATTTTCCTCGACCAGAATGTTTCATGCTCTGTTAAATAAAATTCTACCGAATGTTCTCTCGGATGCCGGCGAGTTTTATTGGGTTCGAAATAACAAAGCTGCCACTTCGTGCAATCTAGCGAATAAAAATCTTAAAATATAAAAAGGAACAAAATAGAGAACCTTTCGTAGAGTGTCAGTTTATTTTCGGTAATCAGTTTCTTGAAACTCTCGTCACAGACCCCTTTGGGACCCCACACGGGGAGCTCGTTAGATTGTTAAAACTAGGGATGGCCCGCAGTATGCGAGCACGAGTCGAAACACTTGAAAACTGCGGGAGGGCATTCCAGCAAAATCCATAAAACTATATAAAAAGGAGTTGACTAAAACAAAGGCGAGAGAACGGGAGAAGAAACCTAATCGAGAAGAGTAACTTAAAACAGAATGACCGTAAAATAAAAAAGACAGAGCATCTTCGATAAAACGCACAGATTGTCATTTTATCTTCAGCATTCCCGTTGCCAGCGACTATTCTCCGTTCCTCTAAACTCGCGCGCAGAAAAGCGAATCCCGAAAACTTTGTGATCCCACACGGGCAGCTCATTAGATTGTTAAAACTGAGGGATGGCCCGCAGTGTGCGAGGAACAATCAAAACGCTTGAAAACTGCGGGAGGCGACAGAGGACGTCCTAGCAAAATCCATAAAACAGTATAAAAAGAAAATAACCGAAGCAACCGGCGAGAGAAGCGGCGAAGGAACCTAATTGAAAAGAGAAACTTAAAACAGAATAACCATAAAATAAAAAACAGAGAATCCTCGGTGAAACGTCGCGTTTCATCTTCAATATTCCAGCTGCCAGTGACTACTCTCCGTCTCTCTAAACTCTCGCGAGGAAACGTTACGCAAACCGCTGCACTTGAAATCTGTCTCGCGTTCGAAGATCGTGTTTTAAATTCAGAAATCCCGCGAGTACAATCGCAACCACCGAACGGCAACAACTCTGAATCCGCATAAATATTTAGTCACGATGCATCAACAAAGGCAGGCCGGAGAGAGCGAGAGAGGGAGAAAGAGAGAGAGAGAAAGAAAGAGCGTGCGTATACCGCTGAGCTAAAAGGGTCGGGTATTATTGGTAACCAATCGAGTGCACTTGCGATATTTTCCCAGTACACAAACGTCGGCAGGCAACCAACGAACGAACGAGCGACCGAAGGAGCGAACGATCAGCATGCACCTCTATCATTTCCATGGTCGTAACTGCAGGGGCGGGGAGTAAGGGGGTGGCAAGGGAGGCGCAAGAAGCAACCCTAGCTGCAGCGGAATGTAAATACCGCGGCCAGGGCAAAGAATAACGAAAGCAGCCGCCCTCTCCGTCTGTCGATCCGTTGCTGAAGAATTCCTCGAGCGGAACTGCAGCCTCGGTAGCTCGCTGAAACAGCTCCGGGCCCGGTCGAGTGCAAAGGTCAGAGAGCCCGTGCACAGGGGCCGAAGGGAACAGGAACTGGAAAGAGGAAGAAAAGCGTCGCGCTGGACGAAAACGTAGGAGGAAGAAGAAGAAGAAGAAGAAGAAGAGGACGAAGACGAAGAAGAAGAAGAACGAGGACCGCGAAGAGAACCTTGGCAGAGAAAGAGAGAGAAAGGGTGGGAGAGTGAGGGGGTGGCGAGGGCTCGAGAGGTCGTCGAGATATTTACATTGGACGGTCGGTCTTTCTTCGCTGCGCCGCTATTATCAATATTCATAATCCGGAGCTGGAGACATCCGTGGAACGTGCAGCACGCCGACCTCGTGCGGCCAGCATGAGAGAACAGGAGAGAAAAAGAACACCGTGGTCCCAAATCAGGATTCTGCCAGGAATCGATGGACAAATCTTTTCTCGAAGTTCGCCTATTTTGCGTTGCGAACGGACGGCGAATTTTTGTGCAAAATGATGAACTCCGTGGTTCTTCCGGTGTGTCGTGATCTGGATTAATGCGATGGAATATTCGATTCGAGAACGTATTTATCGTTGCCATAGGAGAATATGTTTAGTATCTTCGTACATAAAATCTCACATGTTTAACCTCTTAGGTATGGATGAATTTTACGCGGGGCTGTTTCTCTGTACGGCAGAGTTCAACGCGAATTACGTTGTAAATGATACAGAACTGCAATGTGTGACTCCTTGGAAAGGAGATTGCCCTAATGTCCCCGAAGCACCCCATTCTCCTGTGACCTATTTTCGAAAACTATTTGACGAGGAAATTATAAGCAATATAGTTGACTATACCAATATGCATGCACTGCAATGTGATCCAACAAAGAGATTTCAAAAGTAAAATGTTTAACGTCAAGTGCAAATTGTTTTATGGAATTTCACGCTTAAGCTTTTATGCACAGAAGTGCAAACTTTATAGGCCGTTGTTACCTGAAAGTCACATAGTGAATATATTGCAATAAAATTGTTTAAACGGAAAAACCTTTTTTCATTTGCATATACAGGTTTATAATTTCTGATTTTTCGTTCCCCCAATTTTTTTTTTGGATTAGAAACAAAAATTCGGCCCATAGAGGGTTAATTGAATTAGCGAGAAAATGGGGATACGGAAAATCCTTGTAGAAAATGGCGGACCGCAGGGTGGAAAGAAGAAGCGCGCAGGAATTAGGCGAATGGAAGCCGGCGGAGGGGATCGAGAGAAAAGAAGAGGCCCACGAGGGGGCCAGCAGGATGACGAACGCAGGGAGCAGTCTCGGCTCGAGGAGGGGGCCCAACCGCAAAAGAGCCAAATCGACGGGTAAATACGTTGTTGACTCTGCGGAGAGGAGCCCCGAAAGCCAAATGGAATTCGGTCCGGTGATTTAGTGGGCGGTCTTCGGAGACCGCCGGCCGCCAGGGCTGCCTCCGCAAGTTCTTGCCCCCCGTACCCCGTTCGCGTCGCCTCCTGTTCGCCCGGCGAGATCCTTCTCGAGCGTGTTCCTCGACCTCCGGAGAGCTGCAGCGTTCATCACCCGAGCTCCGTTGGCTCGCGAGATGCAGAGAACGGGGAGGGAGAGAGGTGCATCGCGATGCAATCGGCTACCGTACGGACGCGTGCGTGCCGATTCAACCCGCCGTAGGACTCCGACGAAGCCTGCAGGGCCGGTTCCAGTTGCATTCAATTTACAGACGGACCGACTACCGCCGCGGAGCAGCACGGCGCGGCGAGCTCGAAGAGAGGCTGCTGCCTTGGTTTCGTTTGCTCGATTTGCACTCAGCTGGCCGGCGCTCTCGAACGCCGCTTCGTTAAATACCATTTTCATCGAGGTTTTATTGCGTGCACGCGCGATAAACTTTCGGGAATCAAAGCGCCGACGATACGCGGCAAATGTCCTCGCTGCACGCACCTGCGACCGCCGTAAACACCGTCCGCAGGATGTCGCGATGTTAGAGGTTTTCGGATGACGCTAGTTTGTCCAGCTAACTGGACTAGTTCGGTTTTTATCGGGCCGTCGCATCGGCAGAATGCGGCTGCTACCAATCTCAGTCGGCTTGCTTCGAAGAATCTTCTTGTAATTCCTGCGAAGTCGCGTTAGCGATAAACTGCGTAGTAAAAAAGATGTAATTTAATTTACATATATATTTTGCGCGACTTCCATTACGATACGCGATTGAATAGAGAAATCTATCGAATTGGTTTCCACTAAGGCAATTTTAAAATTGTAATGATCTCTGCTATAGAAATGACAATATTAACACTTTGCACTCGAATGGCGACTCTGAAGCGCCAGTAAAAATTGCCACACCACTGTTTAACCCTTAGCACTCGAATGGCGCCTCTGAGGCGCCACTAAAAATTGCCATACTATTATTTCAATAACTTTTACATCGCTGGGTTTGCAGTTAAGAAATCGAAACAAATCTTAATGTCCTAAATATGAGTAATAGTAATTAATTACATATGCACGAAAGGAAATAAACTATGTACAATAGAGCTACAGTAGGTACAGATATTCTTGCGATTTTGGAATACAATTGCTTCGAGTGCAAAGGGTTAAAAGAATTTCTACATCTCTATGTTCGTATCTAAAAAATTTGTGAAAATGTAACTATTTCAAGGACGAGTAATAGTAAAATTATCCACGTGCGTAAGATGAGATAAATTATGTTAAATGGAAATATCCTAAGTCAGAGGAATGCCTAGGTTTTCGAGTCAAAGCAGCTTCGAGCGCAAAGGGTTAAATATATTCGGTTCAATATTTCAATAATAAATGTAAAATAAAAAATGTGAAACCTGCAGTGGCCCGTTTAGTATTAAATACCAGTAGCTCGGACTTTAGGAAACAAAAGAAAATCTGACAGTACGTGACGAATCAAATAAACATATCTAATAAGATCCACGTAAAGCCCAAAGAAATTCGTATTTGTAATTCTGATAAGGCAATCTGAAGCTACACGCGAAACCTGCCGTTTTAAACTGCAAAATAAAAATCGCTATATCATCCGAGGCTTTAATATGCAACTATTTTTCAGCAAGCAATTTAGCGTATACGAATAATACACGGATTACGGATGTCCGTAGATCAGGCTATTCGAACGGCCGGATAAATTCGCAAATCCTCGACAGATGTTTTGCGAAAAAGCGGGCTCGAGTCCCCGACGATTATTCGAGATGCTCGTGATCCAGACAATCGGGGACAGGTAGGACAGGCAGTGGGAGGGGACAGACGCAGGGCACTGATAATTAATAACCCTCTTCCTCGAGGTTGCTGGTCCTTTGTGCCGGGGGACTCGTTCGCTCGACTGCGAGAACACGGTTCTCTTTCCAAGCGTGCCGGGCATACCGCCGCCTCTAACCTTCGGTTTGCTCGGCGCACGGGGCACAGGAGTGGTCCGGATGACGATTCATTAGCCAGGCAAAACACTAATTGGTTCGCTTCCCCGAACCTCGGCCGGGTCCCCGCAAGAAACCGCCGCGCAACTTTTCGGGTCGAGCTGTTCGTGACCTAGTGCAATGGAGTCGTGGCCGCTGGCTCGGATAAGTGGGGAACGGTACTGTTGCACGGTAATTGCTGGACCCTGAAAAATCCGTCCCTCGACCGTGTACCTTGCTTTTCGTCTTCTCCTATTTATGTAAATTGCCGTCTCCCCATTACTCCGTTCTTCGTGAAGTCCGAGTCCGAAAACGGTTTGATGCTGCGAACTCTTCTCGAGACAACGGTACCCTCGGGCTTCCAACTGGCTACAACGCTGGGTGTTGCGGCGACAACGCCGAAGATTGTACGTGGCTAACCCTGTCTTCGGAAATTTGTAACGCGTAAATAAAAAGCAGACGGGAAGTACGAAATACCACACGCGCCGCACGCGGGCGGTTTTACCGTTTTTCCCGTTTACAGTTTTACCAATTTTACAACAGCAGCAGTTGCAGCAGTTGATGAGTTTAATTTGACTATTTTTTCGTTTTCATTTCTTGGGAGCGTTTCGTTCTGAGCTTGCTAGAGGAGGAGGAGAGGAAAGCTGCCTAGCAGATCCTGTCTTAGACGCTGCGATGTTAGGTACTAGCGAGAAAGTCTCGTCATGTTGTCCCTCTAGCGGCGAATGCAGGAGGTGGAACATATAGAAGTAGGCAATGTAACGAATCATATTAGATCTTGTACCATTTCAGCTGCCACAAGCAGGATAAAACACCAGCAAATACCAAGTTGATCGAGTCTCACTTTTCAATTTAACGTTCCTTCCCATTAATTTGGAATATACAAAAATTTTGCGAGCGAATTTTGCGTGCTCCGGACAAGTTTCATCTGTTACATTGATAGAACTGATCAATGTTATTAACCTGTTAACTGGGTATGACGAAATATTTCGTCGTACACGAACTACTACTGGAATGCTCATGACGACATTTTTCGTCATGGAAATTTGCCTTAATATTTTGAACACATTACATTTTATGTAGTTCTTATTCAAGAAAATCAATTATACAAGTTTACTATTATATATAAACAATAAGTATTAAGAAAAGAAAAAAGTCCCCATTGTGAAACGAGTCGAACAAAAGTTTATTCCCCGGTTAACAGGTTAACCCCTTGGCCTACGACTTATTTTACAATAACAGTGACTAGATTTTCTTCATCCTCCGCAGAACGACAAACAGAAAAGACAAATTTGTAGTTACTGCGTGCTTAGCTATTCTCCAATGACCGTATACGATTAACAATTAAATAAAATGTTATTTCCGTTTAAAGAAAATTAAGGAAATACATGTTCAGAAGATTCAGTTTGAAATCTTGATCACGTGTCTGACTCGTTGTTGTAGGCCAAGGGGTTAAAGAGAACTGTTGGTTACTGCATAATGGAACTTCCACTTCATACTACAATCCGGTTAGCTTCCACGAGAATAAATCGACGTTCAATGCCATTAATGTAATGATAATCATTCTTAAACGACGCAATGGTGCCGGTCACCGTTGACCACTATGGCAGTCAACGTGTTAATCGGAAAATTGACCGAAGTTTCGCGGTTGTGCAACGGTTAGGACTTCATTAAGAGCGGTTTCTCGAGGACAGCGTTTCCCGTTGCCGATTCTAGTAAAAACTGTCCTCGGACGATCGTCGAGAAGATCGATAACAAGTCGCGGAGGCGTGACAAGGTCCATTGATGCGGAAGTGGCAAGAATCCAAAGAACGTTCGTAGACGTCGTCGATCGTCGATGGTTCAGGTGAATGGGACGAACGCAAGAAGTCGTAAAGCAGAGAGGAGACCGAGAGAACGGAAAATGGAATGGACATATAAACAGGAAGGAGTCGATTGGCTGGATCGGCAAGAAGTGGAATAGCTGTACCAAGAAGACCACCAGAAGGGTACCAGACGTCGCCGGGATCACAGGGAAACGAGACGGCGACCACATTTCTCCGACGGTCCACGAACAAAAAGCGAAATAATCTAGTTATCTCGACGAAATAAGACCATCCGATTCGGGGATCCACACGATCTTCGATCCACCTTGAAAATGGACGCAGGTGCTTGCCGAAGATTCGGTATAGGGACGTTCGCTCGACGGTTTATCGCTTGAAACTTTAGCCTTTCGAGTATCAGCGTTTATTGCTTTGGGGGGCGAGGCTGGAACCATGGCAGACGGTCATAATTGCTGGAAGATGTTCTTGGTTTCGTCGACAATTTAGAAAGGAACGATTAAGACACTCTGACAGGTTGGAAGGCTCTGAAGAATTAATAAAAAACATGGAAGGAAATGCGAGTCTCCCGGTTGAGAATTGTACAACTCACGAACAATATTTGAACACTCAATCTTGGATTCTTAAATGTATCCCTCGAAAGTTGAGCCCTTGGATCGTAAACTAAAATATTAAAAAGGTGTATCGGTGTTTATTGCTGTGGAGGCGAGGCTGGGACCATGACAGACGGTCATAATTGCTCGAAGATGTTCATGGTTTCGTTGACAATTTAGGAGTGAGCGATTAAGATACTCTGACAGGTTGGAAGATTCTGAAGAATGAATAAAACTCGGTTTCGTTGACAATTTCGGTGTGAGCGATTAAAATTCTCCGACGGATTAAAAGACTCTAAAGGATGAATAAAAGTCATGAAATCTGACTAAAAGTCTGGGGATTGAAAAATGGGGAATTTACAAATAATGCAACACCTCGGTCCTCGATCATGGATGTATTAAATAGTTCATTTGCCCATGAATTATGCTTGTTCCAAGTAGTTCAACGAATAGCTTGGAGACTCGGTTCAGGAACGTTTCGTCGCACGACTACGAAAGTAAAGTAAAGTCGTGCGTTATCGAAGCTTGTCTAGAATCTTTCGGAGCTACGAAACAATGTTCACGATTCGATCGTGTCCTCGGGTTGCAAAGACCCGTCCGAAGATTAAATCGTTGTGATCGGCTGATCGAAAAGTGTCGCGTCGATCTATTAATGGTCGCCCGAGATTCCAGGGTTCAAAGACACAATGCGTCGCGCAGATGGCGCCGATTATCGCTTTCCTGCATCGCCGGTGATTTTTGTTGCCTCGCCGGGGAATTAGCTGCACAGCAAGCAACAGTTGCAGTCGAGGGAGATCCGTTTGTGCGGCGCAAACCGTCACAGAGGCATTCCGTGGCCGGCGATTGCCGCGATCCTCAAAGAAAATGGATGTCCGCCGATTTACTTCTTATTGGACGGAGATACAGGAAGAATTCGTGGGGAACGAGCGTTCCCTTCGAAACCGGTGGAGATTAAAACCAGAAGACGAGGGGAAACGCGGGGAGAGGGTGAGACGAGGATACCGGAGACCTTGAACCTACCGGAGTCTAACGATTCGCGATTTCCTCGTTACGCAGGGATTTATCGTCTCCTTTGCCGCCGGGAAATTAAACGGAGATCATAGAGGCATTGCGCGGACCGTAAACTATTTCAGAATCGATTCTGCAGCGAACTGGCAAATATCTTCCACCGCGAAGAAAAGCAAGCGCGTGCTTTGCGCGTCGGGAGTAGGAGGACGTCGTTGAAATTTTCGAAATACCTTTTAGACGTAATTATAATACTGCTTTATTGTAATCATGGGATCAGACGAAAGTGGCAACGCACACATTTTCAAGCTTAAATCTTTTATAGAGTGGTAACGATGAGTTATGTTAATTAGGACGTTGCGCAAAGAGGGTGTTTTCTGAATACGAAGTCCATTACGCAGAAAGAATATTGCTAAGGGAAGATTCTAATAAAAAGATTTTTATTAAACAAAAATATTGTACTTTGTGAAGAAACAAGGTAACTAAAATCAAAGAAATCCTATTTGCTACGAAATTGAATAATTTAACCGTTTAAGACAAAACCAACCCCTCTGTAAACGAATCTAATCGATTCGAAGCTAGAAGACTGATAGTTACCGATCGTCCTTATTATAAAATCTAGTTAAATTCTAGAGATCGTAGAGAATCGTTCCTTGGAGCAATCGAAAGTAGCAACGCACAAATTTTCAAGCTTACATCTTTTACAGAGTGGTAACGATGAGTTATACTAATTAGGACGCCGCGCAAAGAGGGTGTTTTCTGAATACGAAGTCCATTACGCAGAAACAATATTGTTAAGGGAAGATTCTAATAAAAAGATTCAGTTATTAAACAAAAATATTCTACTTTGTGGAGAAACAAGGTAACTAAAATCAAAGAAATCCTATTTGCTACGAAATTGAATAATTTCACCATTTGCGACAAATCCACTCCCTTCGTAAACGAATCTAAAAGATTCGAAGCTAGAAGGCTGATAGTTACCGATCGTCCTTATTATAAAATCTAGTTAACCCCTTGGTCTACGATTTATTTTCTGACAACAGTGACTAGATTTTCTTTATCCTCCGTGAAACGACAAAAAGAAAAGTCAAATTTTCAGTTACCACGTACGTAGCTATTCTCCACCGATTGTATGCGACCAAAGATTAAATAGAATGTTATTTCGATTTATAGAAAATGTTTAAAAGATTCTGTTCGAAATCTTGATCACGAGTCTGACTCGTTGTAGGGCAAGGGGTTAAATTCCAAGATATTCTACGAAATTTCAGCTACTCGTTCACCGCTTGAGACCACGGCGGGCCGAACTAAGAAGAAACCCAAAATATTGGCCTACGAGAACCATAACATCGAGAGATCCTAGAGGTCGTAGAGAATCGTAGAGAATTGTTCCTTGGAGCGAAAGCAATCCGATCCGAATTTTTGAAAACCAAAGCCCGCATACGGCCGATTGTCAGCCTTTGTGTTCCAGTTGGGGAAGCTATTGCCGAGAACGTAAAGGCTCGAAGAAATCTGTGATCGCGTATACCTACGCAGGGTCCGATCCGAGACCGTAAAATTTACGAGCGTCCGTGGGCTCCTTGGCGTAGTTTCTCGCCGGTACGATGATGTACGACGACCTCGATGACGCGACCACGGTATTACGATCAGTATGTCCGTTGAACAGGCAGAATCGAGGGATGGTAACGCGGGTCGGGTTGTCCGTCAAACCAACGTGGAGGATCGTAGTCCTCGAAGGATGTATCGCTAACTCCAACGTCCTGGAGGCGTCCCACGAGACCGATCGACACGCCGAAATCATTATCATACGCTCGAATCTTTCCGATCACGTCCCTTGCACGCTGGACACCGACGTTTACGACTGGTTATACATACCGGTAATGTCTATCTATAGACAATGCAAATCTGGACTTCCTGCTTCCAAGAACCCCCATGGGAACAGACGATGAGGAATTCTTCGGCTTTCCTCCGTGCGAAGGAATTCCGGAAAGATTCATTTTCTACAAGCACTATGGAAACCATTCACAGCGACTACGAAACGTGATCAACGCAGCAGGATAAA
>CM052087.1:9716327-9727682 GCA_028453745.1 Agapostemon virescens
CTTGATAAGCTCTACAATCTTCCTAGAGGTTCTACAATATTTTTAAGGACATTAAAATTTTTTCTGGGCTCTAGAACGTATGTACAGTCGCTGAAATTATTTTCGTAGACCTCGAGCCTCTTTTGGAAGCCCTACATTTTCTTTCATCGACCATAGAACTTCTTAACAAGCCGTGCAACAATTTTCCAGATGTTCTGCGATACGTTTAACAACATTTCTCGCAAAGTATCGCGATCGTACGCGGACAACGGAGCCTCAATAAAAACCGTGCAATTCGAACGTCTCGCAGCCAGGGTTCGAGGCATGAATATTAAACGGAAGTGTTAAGTATAATAACGTGAAATGAACGAGGGACAAACGATAGCTCGTAACTCCCGGGTCTCTCCTCCCTTCGATTACATAAGTGGACATTAAAAAGCGAGGAACACAACGGTGCCGGGCCGGGTCGTCGAGGAATTAAGTAAATGCCTGTAATTCGGCGGGGCCTAAGCGACAAGGTAATTTTAATCCCGGCCTGTATGGGTGTTTAATGGCGGCGAGCGCGAACAATTGCAGCTTGCGGCGTGATTAATTAGATTAAAGTATAGGCCTGACCCGTCGATAATATTCCAGATAAAGATCGAAGCACGGCGAATAGCAAAAGGATGGGCTGGCAGGAGAGAAACCGAGAGATAGATAGAAAGAGTGCGAGAACCTCCTCGAAGAAAAGCCGCACCTCTCCGCTCGTCGTCCACGTCGTTTCTTTTTACTTCCTCCCCTACCACCGACGGGAACCCTCCCCCTTTTCGCTCGTAAATGTCATAAAAGCCTCGCCGTACGTGAAACTATTTCTGTTTGGTGACAACCAAGTATCCGTTCCGGTGCCTTCGCGAAGATATACCGTCCCTTCGGCGTCTCGTCGGTTTTTCGATCGAGGAAAAATGAAGCAGAGGAACGCACGCCCATGAATATTCCACCCTCCCGCGAACAACGATGCGCGGGGCATTATGCTTCAACCCTTGTCTTTTAATCACCTGCTTCGATTGGCGTCCGTGCGAGCGATGATTTTAGCTATCGTGGGATACCGTCGCTTTTGGGGTGTAAGCCTCGGTGTCGGTCAAGTTAGTCGATCGTTTTCTTCGTGGGTGCAATAATTAGAACCGTTTCTTGTTAAATCATTTCCTAGAGGAATAGGAAAATTGATATTTATAAATCGAGCGATGTTATAATAGTTTCCATAGCTCTCTGGCCTCTTTCGGGAGCCCTACATTTTATTTCGTAGGCCCTAGAATTTCTTGTTTGGCTCTGTAATTTTTCCTGAGACCTTACGATATTTTTAAATATATTACTTTACTCGTGGAGCTCTTAAAACGTTCCCAGAAGCACTATAATTTTTCGTCGTAGTACTCGAGCCATTTTTGGAAGCCCTACGTTTCATTTTATGGGTCCTCGAACATTTTCAGAGGCACTCCAATTTTTCCGAAAGTCCCGGTTGTTCTCGGGAGCCTTACATTTTTCGTCATGGACCCTAGAAATTCTTAATGTGTCGTACAATTTACAAAAAGCTTCCGAAAATGATTTAAAAGCGCTACAATTTTTGTATAGGTTCTAGAACACTTCTAGAAGCAGTACAATATTTTTAGACCTCAGATCTTCTCTGCAAGCCCTACATTTTTTAAACATTCCCCAGAACTTCTTCGAAGACTCTGCAATATTTTCAACTCCAGATGATTTTTGAGAGCCCTACATTTTATGTCCCAGATCTAACTACTTCTCGATAAGCCCTAAAATTTGCCAGGCTGTTCGACGACATTTTGAAGCCGTTGCAATTTTTTTCACAGGTTCCGTAAGGTCCACGGAATCGATGCGAAATGAGAAGTAAATGGAAAACGACATTGATAGCAGCTAACCCTAATAGATTCACGGTCGTGAGGAAGATTATCCATGGATACACGGCGATTCGATTCCGCGATCTTTCGGCCATGGGGTTTAGCGAGCCCTTCGCCGGCGTAAAGTGCAGCGGCGTTGCATTTCGCACGCTGCAGTCGTCCCCTGCATGAAATCGGATTACGGCAGCCGTAGCGTTCGACTCCGAGCGTCTTGTCCGCGACACCGCCCGCTAATAGACACGTCCACCGGTCGCATAAGCATAACGCGCGACAAATGTGTATCCATATTTCGCGAACGGTCCATTGTGCGAACGGAAGCCGGTGGTTCTGCTCCGTCGGTCGAAAAAAGAGAAAAGCGAGCGAGCAAGAGAACAGGAAGAAGCAGAAGCAGAAGAAGAAGAAGAAGAGAGCACGAGGGATCGAGGGAATAAAACGAGCTCGGCCCGCGCTGAGTTATGACGGCCCTGGCCCGAAAATATTTCGCGAGCTTTATAATCCTTGGAACCGTTCCGTCGGGGCAAGAGACGGTCCACGTATAAATACGAGGAGCACGCTCTCTGTGTACATAAATACGTGCATACAGGGTGGCTCGCGCGAAGCGATCGGGGGTAATTAGAAGCTGGTGCTCCCGGCTATAAGAATTGCAAATTGCCACGTAATTGCACCGGCCGTTACCTCTGCTCTTTGTAATTTTAAATGGATTATATATATTAGCTAATTGCGACAAAAAATAATTGTTGCTCGCCCCGCCACTTATCTAGCGGGACTCGGATTACGCTACCGGGGAGATTGCGTTTATACGCCGTTGCCGCGGCAGAGGCTCGCCGCGATTATTGCCGTTTAACGCGCATGCTTCGAACCGATTTTGGTTTGGTAATGCATGGCATTGTGGCCGTCGCAGATTGGCCTGTGGGAAAAAAGAAAATAGGGAACGTCAGGCAGTAAAGAAAATTTATCGCGAAATTAAAGGGATCCGTTCGTCGTCGAATTAAACGGCGATGCGAGCGACGATCGCGTAACATTTTGTTCGGCGATTCGCGACATTCGAGATAAAACGCTCTTTATGAAGTTATACATCAATCGGTACGATAGGTGTGATTAATTTTGTTGGTTAACGTGTGAAACAACCGGTAGAAAGAGAGGGAGACGAAACGCCATTACTTAAACGATGAAATAAGATGTAACGCGTTTATACACGTGTAAACGATGTTTAAATGTTCATAATGTTACAACAAGAAAATACCCTCATATTTGGGAGAGTGTATAGTATTTTCCTAGACGAGAATCATTCGTCCAGCTGCTTTTACAAAGCCACAAAAAATTCTGAAAGTTCTCGACGTTTCTTGTCAAAATCAAAGTTTCTCGAATATATGTTCTACAGGCGAAAGGCTATCGGGTCGCGTGCAAACGTTGACAAAATTGCCGTAGATCGTTGCGAATCACCGTCGAAGATCGTCGAACGAGCATGTAGCAGAATCGCGCAGCCAATTTAGCGTAGCGGACGGCGAATTCCGGAGTTCGACGTTTATTATGGTTGCCGATCGGGTCTATGATTCGAGTGGCACTTGGAAAGTGCCCACCCAGTAGCTGCACGAAGTGTCGGTGGGCCGGGTATCCACCGCGAAAAATGTCTCGATGAACGTGACGCGATCCTCACCCCCTTCGCTCCCCTAAACGCCGTCTTTCGGACGGCCGGAGACCGCATTTATATGCAGAGTGCACCGTTCGAATATGCATAAACCTCGCGAGCACCGCATACCGGCGACTACCGGCGCGATGCGCTATTGGCCAAAGTAATGGAAGCGTTTAAGGATGCGTATAAAAATCGAAATTCAATATGCCATAGACCGGAATTTACTGGATGACATAAAGCGCATAAAGTCCCATCCTCGAACGCGACGCTCGCTGGATTTTCGCCCGAGTCGATTTCCCAGCGAGCACCGCGCCCCGGCACTATCGCGGACGTGTTATTACGTCGCCGCGATAATTTCCACGATTGACAGGAATTACGTATTCGGCTAATGGCGGTCGGCGATGCTTAGACACGCCGCCGATCAAAGATAACCACCGGTTTCAACGGCGACTCAGCTTCCCATCTTGCCCCGTTTCGGCTCGGCGAATGAACTTTGTAATAATGCAGCGACAGGCATTAACGTAATTATTTCATTTCGGGGTGATTGCGCGTGGCCCGGTTACATCCTCTGATGACGCTTCGGGGACGGATGTTGCTTACCGTAATTGTGTTTGACATTTTACTGTGGCAAACTGTTATCTGCGGGCGGTTCGACTAAATAACTCCGTAAATTCGATATTTTCCTTGTCGCGTCGCTGGAATCGTTTGTTGATGACGCCGGTTGACGGGTTTACTGACGTTGACGTAACCAACGGCGACGCGTCGTCGGTGAACCTGAAACAGTCGGAAAAATTTAAAGAAAAATGGCTGAAGTCGTTTTATCTTTGTTGAAGTAAAGCGATGTATGCTGGTTTATGCTTTCACTCAGAAAAATTGAGTCTCCTTTTGTCTTTCAGAGAAACTTCATTTATTTAGATTGTGTTGTATATTGTATATTATATTTTATGCCTGAATATCTCCAACAATCTCCAATGTATCGACTACTTCGTCGAGTATCTCCTATAGCGAACGAGATGATAGTTTGTTTTCAATTTAGCCCGTAACATCCACTTCCTCGGAAGATTCTGTCATGCACACTGTTTTACAACACGTTATTCTTAAATTTTATTCTTGCATTTTAACCAACGTCTGAACTCTATCTTCGTGTTCCCATCACTACGTAAAATCACAAAATGGCGGAGCTGTGCAACACGGTTCTAACTTCCGGTTCACACAACAAACGGCTCGTGCAAATATTCGCAGGTATCGAATTCTGCTATAGATGTCGCACCAAAAAAGTTTGTACACGTTCCTCGAACATGACACAAATCGTTCGGAAATTCTGCACTTAATATTCCAAACTGAGCAGCCATTTAACATTAAAATTGCCAAATCAGTTATTTTAACTTGTCCCTAGTTTTTCTTTCGCAATTATTAAAGTTTTAAAAATATTTTCATCAGAAATTTTTGGATTTACTTCTTTAACTTCTTAGACACTGCTGAATTTTGTGCAGGGCTGTTTCTCTGTACGGCAGAGTTCAACGTGTAAATGATGCGTCACTGCAATGTGTGACGGATAATGCTGTTCTCTACACGAGTACATTGGAACGAAGTGTCTGAACACAAAATTATAATTTTTCTTAAAGATATGATACACGTATGTTGACTTTAACAATTTACTTTAATAATTAATAATAGAATTGAGTATGGGGCGTCGCTCAAAGAGGTGGCATCCACGAAAGCCACTATTGTCGCATAGTGCCTAAGAGGTTAATAACGTGCACGTTACAATAAGAATTATATGAAATTTTAATAGTTGCAGTCTCGCTATTATTACAAAGCAATGTACATCGTAGTTCCAGTGTTAACCTGTTGCAGTACGACTGAATTTACGTCTACAGCGATTAGGTTCGTTTTATAATTCAAAAGAATCACATAGAATTTTATTTCGGTTTAAAGAAGATTGAGAACATACCAAACGCAATTCTTCCGATCGGCTATACTTTCTTTACATTCGGATCTTGATTACCCGTTCTCATAACAGTTAAACGTTTCTAGTTCGTTAGGTGCAAATGTTCAGCGGCATAATTTTTAGTGGCGCTTCGGAGTTGCTGCGCGACTGGGCGAGGGTTCATAAAACTGGTTAACGTAATGCGTGGAACACGGAAGTCGCCGGCAATAATGTCTAATAATGGTCCGTCGAGAAACGTTTCTGGGACATCAGGAAATACATATTTTACGACAACCGCAGCGGCTGGCCACGCCGTTCGATCCCAACCCCTGCGGGCTGAGCCGGGCAGCTAGTTTTTATCGTGTCAATTCAATCGTCCGCGCGATAATTAACGTTCGTGTTACGCCCTTGCAACCGACGATTGCGATTTATGGCGATCGCGGTGGCGCGCGGGCCTCGCCCGTGCTTAACTATTCTGCGCCCGGGCCGATTTATCTCTCCGAATTGTCTAATCCGGACGCGGGCAAATTTATTTGCGGCTCGCTGATGCGTCATATGAGGATTTAACGATGCATCTACGAGACCAGCTCCCCATTGCGCTTCTCAACACGCTGCGATCTCGAGACTTTTAATTGTCGGATTCTCGAGATCGAGTGGACTCCAAAATATCGATGACGGAACGGTCTCTACTTCTTTTCGCATTCTCCCAGGCTATTCTCAGAGACTTCGCAAATTCAAAATCGAGATCAGTGACTGGAAATACTGCTCCGGTGAATTGTCATTCGAACTTTTAAAGAGGGAGACGAGCCATGCCGTTGTTTATTCTGTTCGATGTTTAAAATTCACCGAATCGATCGAGTGGACGAATTCATTGGCTTCAATGTATTTTTATGCGATATACGCAGGTTGCAATCAATGCATATTTTTATTTCGTATTTAGATCCACGGTATACTTAGAACCATATTTTCGAACAGAAAACGTTGGAGTTGTTAGTGGATCGTGGGTATTTATGTTTTCTGTTGGGAAGTGTGGTTGCAAGTAGATTGTGGATACAATTATAAAATGAAAATATTAGTCGTCGTTTTCAAGTTGTGGGAGCTACATGGGAGTACATTTAAGACATTCATCGATGCCGAACATTTTTATTTCGCATTTAGAGTCAAGTCTATTTACGAGTCCAATGTTTTCTGTTCGAAAGCGTTGTCGGTTTATGTAGACTGTGGATCTTGATGTTTTCTGTTGAAAAATATGGTTGTATGTAGATCGTGCATTTTTATAAGAATTATAAATTTTCACAATCTCTTGCAAGCTATGGATGTTATGTAGAACTACATTCGAACTAGCCAATAATTTTGTTCATTCGATGGAATCAATGTTAGAGGAACACGATTAAATATTTTAAGAGCATCGTTGCTCTCCGTTAACATTAATTTTTCGTTGTCGTTTTACATAGACTGTGGATCTTGATGTTTTTCTTTGGAAAATGTGGTTGTACGTAGATCGTGCATCTTTACAAGAATTATAAATTTTCACCATCCCTTGCAAGCTATGGATGTTGTGTAGAACTACATTTGAGTTAGCCAATGATTTTGATCATTCGATAGAATCATATGTAGAACTACATTTGAACTAGCCAATGATTTTGTTCATTCGATGGAATCAATGTTAGAGGAACACCATTAAATATTTTAGGAGCATCGTTGCCCTCCGTTAATACTAATTTTTCTATCCGCGCAGCTTTTATTAATTTCACGGTACAAGTTGGTTATCCAACTACCTGAAATTATTTTTAAAATATGTCGATTACATTCCCCGTCGAAAGCCAGCAAAGGAACAGCTCCTCGTTCTTTCAGACACGTCTGAAACCACGATCCACCCATTCCTCTAGAACAATCGTCTCCCGTTAGCGGTCTGAAATCGCTCAACAAGGTTTTCACAGGAGACTCCAGACGCCTCTCGCCCGGCAGAAGGATCCCGTTATTGAGAAAAAGATTAAGATCGTTAAACACCTCGGCGTCCGACGCAGGCTCTAGCGGGCCGCAGATGAGTCTACTTACGTGCCCCATAACGAAACGTGCCTCCCGTTCCCCGTCCACCATAATATCCCCATGGCTCTAAAATAGGGTCCATTTTCTCACCGGATAAATCCACATTTCCAACATCGAAAATTTCCAATTTAGCTGTCCGGAGGATTCAGCTAATCGAGAGGCGCATCAATTCGAGGGAAAGGAGAGCCTCTGATGGTAAGAGAAGACGCGGCGATTAGGCCGCGTTGCCATACTACTAGGAAACGAAACATCACCGTTTAAACGACGCTCGGGAGACGAACACTCTCGTGAGAATGGGCATGCCTCGAAAGAGCCTTCGCGTTCTCCTCGGAAATTATAGGGCAGCCGTGTTCCGAACGGGGGGGATACCCTTAATATTCTATCGCCGTGGCCTGAGGATCGGTCGTCATCATCATTATGTCATGCGCCTAAAAATCTTTCGAATCAACATACATTTGCATATTGCTGCGTGGATCGGGGGGTAGCAAGAAGGGGGACCAAGAGGGGAGGGAACTGTCGGGTCCGGGGCTATTTTAAAAGGTAAGACTTTAATTTATTTTCTCGCCCTACCTGCCTCTCTCCCTCTCCTCTCTCTCTCTCTCTCTCTCTCTCTCTCTCTCTCTCTCTCTCTCTCTCTCTTTGTCGCTATGTGTTCCTCACCCTCCCTCTCTCTTCCTCTCTCACTCTCCGTGCGCCTCTGCCTACCTTCCAACGGACGCCCGTGGTCGGAATGGAATCAGGAACACGTCCGACAGTGCGCGCGACACGGCGATTTATTGCCGCACGTACGGAACACGGCTCTAGCCCCGGCTGACACTTCGTTTCATTCCGTCCTGTCGGACGCATTCGTCTTTTCCGGAATTTATTTCGCCACGATTCGGCGACGCGCGCCTCGCCACGCGGACTCGACTCTCTGGGTCAGGCGCGTCTCTGCCTCCTCGCGTAGACAAAACTACTTAGCGGAGGGTGGCGGAGCCACGCACCCCGCCGGCTAACTTCTCCCTGAACCCGACACGAACCCGATGTCGAAATTCTCTGCTGCTGTTCGAAACGATCCGGTGGGTCTCCGCGAAAATAATTGCGGTTTCAAGACACCGTGTACGGGACCGTCCGTCCAAAGGTAGCTGCGGAAATGTTTCCTGCTGTTGCGATCGTACCATAAATTATTTATAGGTGATTTGTTGGAAAGTTACCATTTGCACTCGAATTACTCGGACGAAAAAAAAGTCTTCGTACGGGGTATGCAAAATCGTCCGAGTTCCTTCGAAGGGAGTTTGGCGGCTGCTGAAAGTGTGGTGGTGGAGACTGAGGAAAGGAAGAAGGAAAGGGAAACGGCGTTTCGTCCTGGGTCTGCTAGAGGACTCGTTAGTAACGCTGACTAGTAGACCCTGCCTTAAAGGCTGGGATATTGGAAGGCGGAACAAGTACTAGCGAGAAAGTCTCGTTCTACTGTCCCTCTGGCGGCGAGGATAGAGGACGCGTAGAAGATGTAAGAATTTCTGCAGTTTAAGCAGAAACTGACCAAGAATCGTGAAAAATTGCGATTTTCACCAGTTTCGATGCCATGTAGCTCGTATGTATGTCGATCGATTTCAATGAATTTTTCTGCATGCGTATAACTATCATAGATCTACCAGATGGGTCTTTAAAATTTTTTATACGTGGTTCAAATAAAAAATATTTAAAAAGTTCCTTTTTTATTGGTCATGTAATTGATACCAATTCCAATATTTATTAAATCAGTGCAACTAATTGCTCAAGAAAAGACAAGACGTTTGGTCCAATCTTAAAAAGGTTATTTAGGTTTGAAGAGTGTCCAAATGCTTTTGTGAGCCACTGTATATATTTTCATACTTCAAAAGATGTTTCAAAATGAAGGGGGGAGCGTTTCCTCCTGGGTCTGCTGGAGGACTCGTCAGTAAGGTTACCTAGCAGAGTCTGCCTTATAGTCTGGGATACTGGAAGGCAGATCAGGTACTAGCGAGAAAGTCTCATTCTACTGTCCCTCTGTCGGTGAACGCCGGAGGTACAGCCACCAGAGATGTATCTACCGTTTCTATGCATACTCGATGCAATCGTCTGTGATTTGGTTCCGACAGCCTCGCAGGAATTAACGCAAGCCAATAAACGGACGACGATGTCTGCCTCGTTGAAAGACGTATCGACTGGTTCGTCGAGTACTTCCTATTTCGAACGAGTCGATAGTTTGTTTTCAATTTAGCCGGTAATATCCATTTCCTAGGAAGATTCTATCGTGCTTTCGCGCCGTCTTCTGCCCGCTTAACGATGCACACTGTTAAACAAACGTTTACTCGGAAGAAGAGCCGGCCGGTACAGCTTACAGACCGAACAGTTGCGAAACATACCTTGCTGTGTACAGTTCGCGAAGTTTCAGAACAGAGCCCCCCCACTACTGTTTATCATCGTCCCCATCCGCGAGCCAATGTAGCGAGAAAACAGCGACGACATTGGAACGGGGAAAGAGGAGGAGGAGGAGAAGAACAGAACCGGAGGTGGGAGGAGAGGGTATAGGGCGAACTCTCTGATCTCGACAGCTTATTATGTCCCGTCCGTGGACAGCATTGTGCCCAGCGAATTTGTCTACTTTCGCGTAAGCCGTTCGCCCCGTTCGCAAACGAAGTTTTCCCCTCGATGGAAAAGAACGGGGAGCAGCGCGACAGCGGCCGGGAGATATTATTTACGCTCGCGCGGAAAGCTAATTTACGGCCGGCTTATTGTTTATACTCGCGGGACGGAATGAAATTTACCGGCGCCTTATTGTTCACGCCGGCTTTCGCATTACGCCGGGCGATTACCGCGCGTCGAAGGTGTACGCGTTGTTGTCGGCCGCGAAAACGCGGCGAACCGGGTCATTCGTTCTTAACGAGACGGTTCGCGCGTAGAGAGAAAGAGAGAGAGAGAGAAAAAGAGAGAGAGAGAGAGAGAGAGAGAGAAAATATGACGGTAACGACGTCTTTTCCGCGATGTTTAAACGCCGTGTATAAAACCAGCCGGTCAACCGTGGCCAGTTTAATGCCGCGAGACACCGCCGCGACAAATATTAGCGGCTCGAGGATCGTAAAACAAAAGGCGAACCCCACCTGTCCGTTCGGTCCGAACTTCGACCGGTCGGACGGGCTCTCTCGCTCGACAGGCTCGAACGAAGACGCGCGGATTTGCATAAAAATGCCGTACGTTTTCTATCGGTCAACGACGGGCCCATACAGTTGGGAACAAAAGTATCCGCTCAGTCGTCGGCGCGATCTATCGGCCGCCAGTCGCTTAACGCATTATCGACCGGCAATTTTTCCTCCGAAGTTATCTCACATCACCAGCTATTATTTCGTAATTGGATGTGGAGGGGAAACAATATAAATTAACTTCAATAAATTCTTCACTGTTGCATTCTGTCATAGTTGAAATGTTTTTTTTTTATAATAAAGAGGACAGAATTCGATGGGGTTTATAAGCGAAAAACACAGATTGTGGTATATCACTCTATGCTCTGTGAGAACGCCCTTATCCAACAACGTTGATACGAGAAAAAAGCGGATCTATCATGATGATACTCGTTGCCAATCGGCAACGTTTGGGCATGAGGACACGAGTTAACTCGTGACCGCTCAACAATGCATTAACACGCTAAACGCTGCGTTCGTTCCTTGTAATATATATTATATATTTATAAATATGTAATTGATAATATATTATTATAATATTGATTATGATTATATATTATTAAAATGTATATATTATATATTTACACATTTTCGTCAAGAAGAATGTGCAATGGTATGGTACGTCGTTCGACAGGCTGCACAATTTTCAATCATTAAACAATAACGAATAATGTCAGCAATCTCCAGAAACGATCA
>CM052087.1:9754634-9772161 GCA_028453745.1 Agapostemon virescens
AAAAAGGATTACAATTTAAGAATACTCAAATCTCTAACTTCTAGCACTGCTTCGAAAATTTCAAACAATTATTAAACTTCTCTTGGTCATTCGATATTTCCAACCCCTCACTGTTCCAAGGACCGTAAAAATGATAAATACGTAATAAAGTTTACGTCGCCGCTTGGACCTCATTCCACCGCCTCGATCTTTAAATTTTTAACAGAGTTTCGTCGTAAAAAATAATGAAACGTTAAACGTTTTCGTGCACTCGATCTTTCAACCCCCGGCGTTCCTAGTGCTACTGGCGCTGCCTTTAAAAAATGATTAAACACATCGGAGAGGAAGTTTGAGCCATTCTTCATCGAAAGTAGGTTCGTATGCATCACCATCAACCTGATTATGCCTCTTCTCGGGCACTGATAATTTCAGATGCGATGATAAATCGTCCTCGAGGTTACGATCTCCTCGAAGGACGTTGTAAGACACAAGTCTCAACGAGACGGCCCTCTCTCGTTAGCCGGGAAGATTTAGGTGGTCGTATCGAGGTTTCGAGAGTTACGTCAGTCGGCTCGTATATTTCCTTAATTAATCAAGATGAATCGATGCGAACTCATTTAAAACATGGCCGAGAGTGGGGAGCGAAAACCGTTCACCGTAAATCTCTCCAACTAATGGCTCGTAAACAGTATAACGCTTCAAGCAGACTGTAAATCACCGTTATTATTGGTACGACCAATAATTAGGCGTAATAGCTGAAACGATATTTCAGCAATAAACGCCGAGCTGGCGATTTTTCTTTCGCCCCGCGGAGGGTAGGAGGAGATGCCGAATCGTTTCGGTAACAAGGCCACATATCACCGCCGATAATATTTACATAGATTTCCGAACGGGTTTGATTTATCGGACGCGTAAATTACGCGGTGCCCCTACGCACCGAATGATCGTTGCAAAACGAAAATTTCTCATTTCGGGCCGGGACGAAACGTAGAGCTGCGCTAACGGACGCGCTGCTATCGGCGGCTCGCTATCAACGCGGATGCTTGCCTAACGAAGAATCGAATGAATACCGTTCTACGAGTTCGCCATATTTCCTCGCGTACGACTAGACGATCCGCCATTTTATTCGCCAGCGTTACGAGCCGTCGTAAAAGTTTTAACAGGCGCGTACCTTTCTGCATACGCGAACGAACGCGTAATTGCATGAACTTGACTGCTTCGACTCGGTCATGGCAATTTTCTGAAACATCTCCTTCCGCGAACCGTCCAAAGAATCACCGGAGTATTTTTGGAGGATGGAAACTCGAGGGAACGGGTTTTTCAATGGTTAACCTCTTAGGCAACTATGCGTCACTATAGTGGCTTTCGCGGATGTCATCTTTCTGTACGACGCGCCAAGAAAAAATGGAAAACATTTTTCATACAATAAATTCACTTGCATTGCATTGCAACAACAAAAGTTTTTAAAAATACACCTGCAAATATTCAAAGTGTTCTGCAGTTCGATTTGAATCGTGCGCGCCGTCTTGCGTATACTTCTTCCAGCGGCTTCTTTTAAAAGTGATTTGTACTCTCCTCTTCCTGCACGCGAGTCTTCCGCTTCATATAACCCCTCGACGGAATTTAATCGCGAATACCTTGGGGATACCGATGGTAGAAACTCAGTCGGCAGTCGTGTCTGGAAGGGTTAATCAGCGACGTTAAAACGAAGGCAAGAACCGCTTAGAAACCAGCGATTTCGATCAATCGGCTCGAAATACCTTTCCGCGGGAGCCTCTTCGGCGAAGAGGCTTCCCGGCCGGATTTAGGCCGCGCATCGGCGGAAACCGAGTCAATAGGAGATTGCATCTGATGCGGGATTTCCGGAGGCCGGGTGCATCTCGACGGATTCACCGGCGTTAACAACGCCGAGTCGCGGGCGTGCTCGTTGTTTGCAGCGACAGACTGTTCTCTGCACGAGAGATATCCGATCGGCCAAGTGGCGATTGTAATTCACGCGGCGTGGATTCGCAGTGTCGCGACGGGTCAATCGGCAGGAAATCGGGTCCGGGTCCGACCGAGAGACCGTATATATCGGTGGAACCGCAGGGATCGACGATCGCTGGAACGATAACGATGTCGTTACGCTGGTGCACCGGTAGCCAACGATACGGCCGGACAGTCGATAAACGGCCGGCTAGACGTGTCGTCCGGCGCCGACGGAACGATTCCTCCTCGTGATTGTTAATTACGTTACGACGCACCTGCGAGTACGCGAGCCGCAAGCTTTAACAGCGAATTCACCTGTTTTTTTGTTTGCTTTCTTTTCTTTTTTTGCTGGAAAATGCTGGTTTATTTCCTTTTTTTTCAATTTGCATTTTTCTTTTTAGAAACGTACACGGGCAGAGCCAGCCAATCGAGTGTAAATGGCGTGTTCGCTATTAATCCCCTGGCCTATAATATTAAATCAGGCTTAAGCGATCAAGATTTCGAACGGAATCTAATTCTTGCGTATTCTAGCACATTCTGGTACATTCTGGTATATTTTAGTGTATTCTGGTATATTCGAGTACATTTTAGTATATTCCGGAACATTTTTGTATATTTTGGTACATTCTGGTACGTTTTAGTATTTTCAGGCACATTTTAGCATATTCTGGTACATTTTAGTGTATACTGGTACATTCTAGTACATTTTAGTACATTTTAGTATTTTGTGGTACATTCTGGTACATTTTAGTCAATTCTGGTACATTCTGGTACATTTTAGTTTATTCTGGTACATTCTGGTACATTTTTGTATATCCTGGTACATTCGAGTACATTTTAGTGTATTCAGAAACATTTTTGTATATCCTGGTACATTCTAGTACATTTTAGCATATTCTGGTACATTCTAGTACATTTTAGTATTTTGTGGTACATTCTGGTACACTTTAGTTTATTCTGGTACATTCTGGAACATTTTTGTATATTCTTGTACATTTTGGTACATTTTAGCATATTCAGGCACATTTTAGCATATTCTGGTACATTTTAGTGTATTCTGGTACATTCTGGTACACTTTAGTATATTCTGGCACATTCTGGTGAATTTTAGAATATTCTGGCACATTCTGGTACATTTTAGTATGTTCTGGTACATTCTGGTACATTTTAGTATATTCTGATACATTCTGGTACATTTTAGAATATTTTGGTACATTCTGGTACATTTTGGTACATTGTGGTACATTTTTGTATACTTTGGTATATTTTAATATATTCTAGTATAATTTTGTACATTCCAGTACATTATAACATATGCTAGTGTGTTCTAGTATATTCTAGTACATTCTGGTATAGTCTAGTGTATCTCGACATATTCTAGTACATTCAGATTTGCATGTAATAGAATATTCTAACACATCCTGGTATATATTTGTACATAATACTTTATTTTATTACATTTTGATATATTTAGCGTATCTTGGTATATACTAGGACATCCTAGTATATCTTTGCATATAGTAGTAGATCCTAGTACATTCCAATATATTTTAGTGTATTTTTGTATATTCTGGTACATTCTTGTATATTCAGGAATAGTGTCGTATGTTCTCGTACATTCTCGGTCTATTCTAATATCTTTTATTGTATATGATACTTCTTTGGAACTTATTCAGAGTTACTTAAATTGGTATTGAGTGGTTAAGTCCTGATTTGGAGGCAGTCTAACCCGACGCTCCGGCGTCGCGGCGTACCGGAAGCCACGATCCCGGACCTGTAAATAGCGACAGAAATTCTGACGCATTGTGGGTCGCGTTTCTCGACCGCTGACGACCGTCGCCGACCGCCAGGAATTACCTAACGGACGTCGAGGATCTCTCGAGGCGCCGCTCTAGCGAATTCCGCGACCATTCTTCCGTCGGTGAATCATTTAACGCCGAGGTTCTAGACGTCGCGACAGGTATCCGAATTCTTGGGTTAATTTCGTTTGAACTTTGGTCTCGGGAGAACTTCCAACGGAATGCGTTACGCAAGACTAATTCAGATTTCACGGCGGTGATATATCGGCGATCTTCATCATCACCTTTATGCATTTTAGCCGCGTTTGCTCGATTCGGTACCGTGCAGAATTTACGAGAGCCGGTTGCGCTGGATCGCTGATCTTCTCGAATCCACGGCGAACGGTGCTGAAGAGACTCTTCTCGAGATTCTTCTTCAATTTACGACGCACGTTTCTATAATTAAAAATATTTAGAACTGTTCGCAGCTTTGTCTATCAATTTCTTGAAATATATTCTTCCTGTTACCTCTTGCAAGCAAGTTGCTCTTTCCGTTGATTCAACGGTAGTTGAAGCAGGGAAGAGCTAAAATAAAATTTCATTCGTTGATCCTTCTATCAGTGTTCTTTCTGCATTGAAAGATGTTGAAATTGTGTAGTTCCATTGAAAAAGGAACTCCAGTGGCTTTGAGATCTCGAAGAATGTAACCTTGAGCAAAGTGTCATCCCTATCGCAAACAAGAAATAGGTATTCAAAATGTTTAAGTTAGATAGGACATCTTGGATCGCTGTTTAATTTGCAAGATGAAATATTCCTCGAAGATTTCAGCGAGTATCGTCGCTTGGTATTAAACTGCTTAGAAATTGCTTAGGCTTAAGGGTGTAAATAGCTTTTCCCATGAAAGAGAGGCCCAGGCGTAAAGTCAGGCTCATTGTCACCGTCGTCGTAATTATAAGTCCCTTGACACTTTTTTACTATTCTAAACAACATCTTTATCATGCAATAAACGTACGATAAAGCATAATATGTGGAAGCCTTATTTATTTAAAACTTAGCGTATACGTTAAACAACAATTTCCAACAACGTGGAGCCGCGAACGGGATAGTTGCGACAATGGCAGCCGTGAAGAAACGTCGTTGCACGGGTTCCATCAATTTCATCTATTTCGCACGGCGGAATGTGCAACAACCGTTCAATTAAGTTAGCCAACTGCATTTCCGCCGTCTTGGTCCGGCGAAGGGGTATCGGATCAAAGCGTTCCCTCTTCGGAACTATCATAGTTTTCTATTTGATATCGCTCTCGGCGCTGAATCACTGCCAACTTCGCCAGAATCCATCTGCGAAATCGTGATTGGAAGACCAACTATTCCGAAGCTTCCTCGATGTAAATTCGATCGTGTCTGCCCGTGCACGCTCCGTGCGTGGAATTCCCGCGTAACAATGTGTGCCGGCTATTCAGAAGCGGGCTTCTCGCGGCGCGGATTTACGGTCTTCGAAGCGAGAGAAACACGGGAAGCCGAGGAGTCGGCGGCGGGTGCGTAACTTTTACTACTGTCACGGTTGATTATGCGAGCGAATGGAAAGCCAGCCGAGCGGATCGTAGACGCGGCGAAATAATTAGCAATAAACGGTCCTCCGCGGTACGCGACGTTCTCCTTCCGGAACCGGCGCGCAACGATCCTCGTGATGACGCTGACCAGCGGCGGAATCATTCGATTACTCGCCGCGTTTTCTACGCTTTCGCAAATCAAACCTTGTCGGCTCACCTCCAAACGAAAGATCAACCCACTGTGCTCGGAAATCTTTCGACATCATTGCATTCCGGCTTTCGAAATCGAGTGCAACGTTTTGTGGCGGCGGCGAAACTAATTTAATAATAAATAATCGCGTTAAAGAACATGCGGGATATGTGTGTTTAAGAATTGTTAAAGAGTGTCATTAACAGTAAACTCACCCATTCAGTTATAAATCCACTGCATAGGTGTAACTGTGGACAGCAGCGTTGACGCCTTGCAGTGTATGCTGAACCGATCAGCTGATTCCTATTCAATGGCGACGAACGCAGGTAGCGGACGATGGCGAGCTATCCCAATGTTCACTTTTATTGCACTTTCACTAAACACTGATACCATAATTTATTTAATAATATTTAAGACAATTTTTCCTTCGTTTAAATTTATGGCTCTGAAAAGTAGCCGATTTTAAAAAGAAATACCTAACTCAATGCGTAAAACATACGTTTCACACATTTTCTCCAATCCGTTGTTCACACCGCGCAAGAACATTTAAAAAAATATAATGCAATAACGCGCTCGCGACGGACTTTCTATCGGAAGAAACTGTGGAAAGCTGGCGCGAAGGTCCTGTTTTTCTACAAGCGAGATAGAAAAACGAACTGAAGAGGGACAGAGAAATTCTTTGTCCTGCAAAACATAAAAGATAAATACGTAGCTCTCAATATAACCGTTCTCGGAATAAGTCGTCACCTGTGAGGGCTTTCAATCGACACCCCACGAAAATATAGACTGCGACATATTTCTGACCCGTCCTTGAGACCAGGTGTCAGGTAGCACGCGCTCGAAACGAAGCCCAGTCGAAAACAATGTGTCGCGCCGATAGTAAACAGTTGAAACTGTCAAGGATAGAAACAAAATGTTCACGACCGTCGCGCCAGTCTTCCGCGGTTCCTTCCGATGGGAAGGTCGTCGCGAGTGCGTTATTGCATTATAATATATTTTTAAATGTTCTTGTGCGGTGTGAACAACGGATTGAAGAATATGTGTGAAAAGTGTGTTTTAGACATTGTGTTAAATATTAACATTGTTTTAAATATTATTAAATAAATTGTGGTGTCAGTGTTAAGTGATAGTGCAGTGAAAGTGAATCAGGTGATCAATTCAACATAAACTGTAAGGGGTGAATGCGCTGTCATATTGTCCACATTTCAACCATGCAGTGGATTTGCAACTGAATCGGTGAGTTTACTGTTAATGACAATCTTTAACAATTCTTAAACACACATATCCCGCATGTTCTTTAACGCGATTATTTATCATTAAATTAGTTTTGAGAATCGTTCGTTGAATTCTGTTCGGACACAGAATTATTTAAATTAAATTATCGTTTACGTATTTCGACGGGGTTACTTATTGGTCATTTTCACAGTACGTATTGTATAAAAACTTCATGTGGTACGCGTGAGATGTCATGCACACCAGAAAATTAAAACGGCTGACACGGCTAAATTGTTTATTATTTCGGATCTGAAAAACTAGTGATTATTCTTTAGACATTCTCAAATAAGACTCAACAGCGTTTTTCTTAAAATCATTATCGTCGCGTAGTAAAAAAAGTTCGGAAAGTTCGCGCTCTCTGACTTGTTCTTTCACTTCTGATCGTGCTCAACAGAGCACGAGTTAGTTCGCACGTTTCTCTCTCATTGGCCAGCGATCTTTCATTAATAACTCGTAAACGAAGCCGCAGATTGAATCTTCGCTAAGGTAAAAGTTGCTTCACATGACCTCAGGAACCCCTCATTTCCCGCTGTTACGATACTTTTGGGACACCCTGTATTTAAAGAGGAGGGTTTGGGGAAGATTTTAGCGTTTGATTCATGTCGATAGCTCTAATAGTTTGGCCGGGGCACGACTTCAAAGATTTGCCAAATATTGGCAAATATTGCTAAATATTGAAGGTAACCCCCTTCTTAAAATCGTGAAAAATCTTTAGGTCTCCGATTCTTTTGTAATTTTGACTACACGTTTCTAGACGCGCGGTCAGAGTGTATGGCAATTTTCAGGTCGATCGGAATCGAATTACAGCCGTGGCACGACTTTGAACTTTCGGGGCGATCAATGGCGAAAATGTAAAAAATGGGGTTGATAATAGGTAGCTTCCCGGAGTCCCCTGATATGCTAGCCTAGATTTTGATGAGCTCTTCTGAAAGAGGAAGGTTTGGGGAAGATTTTCGCGTTGGATTCATGTCGATAGCTCTAATAGTTTGGCCGGGGCACGACTTCAAAGATTTGCTAAATATTGCCACAAAATCGCTCAATATTGAAGGTATACCCCTTCTTAAAATCGTGAAAAATCTTTAGGTCTCCGATTCTTTTGTAATTTTGACTACACGTTTCTAGACGCGCGGTCAGAGCGTATGTCAATTTTTAGGTCGATCGGAATCGAATTAGAGCCGTGGCGCGACTTTGAAATCTCGGGGCGATCAATGGCGAAAATGCGAAAAATGGGGTTGATAAAAGGTAGCTTCCCGAAGTCCCCTGATATGCTAGCCTAGATTTTGATGAGCTCTTCTGAAAGAGGAAGGTTTGGGGAAGATTTTGCCGTTGGTCCCATGTCGATAGCTCTAATAGTTTGGCCGGGGCACGACTTCAAAGATTTGCCAAATATTGGGCAAATATTGCTAAATATTGAAGGTAACCCCCTTCTTAAAATCGTGAAAAATCTTTAGGTCTCCGATTCTTTTGTAATTTTGACTACACGTTTCTAGACGCGCGGTAAGAGTGTATGGCAATTTTCAGGTCGATCGGAATCGAATTACAGCCGTGGCACGACTTTGAAATTTCGGGGCTGGTGAAAATCGCGAAAATGGGCAATTTCGTATCCCAGAGATAGAGAAAATATTAGCCGTTGTCGGAACGAGTAACAGCAAAAACCTGCGTGTACGAAAGACGAAATAAATCGTGTGTAGAATGAAAATATTGTAGATCGGATGAAGCTTATTGGAGTTGGAAGAGCTCGGGTGCGAATTGTTGGAATCGGTGTCGAACCGTTGGCGCCGATGCAGCGATCGGTGGATGTAACAGGCGATTACGAGGTGCCGGTAGGAAAATCGGTAGGACGGACGGAGTCGTTTATCGGCGCGTTATCGCACGGTCGTCAGGCGTGTTGAGGGGAGAGGAAGGGCTTCGTTTACGCGCAACGGAACCGATGTTACGGATATTATCGAGCGCGCGGAGCGTAGCGAAGAACGGTCCGCGAGACGACGGTCGGGCGAAGCGAGGCGACACGAGGACGACCAGAGGAGATGGCTCAGAATTTATTGAAGGATGAAATTTCAAGCGTCGTATGATCCACGGTCCCGTGGAACGGTCTGGCCTCTCTCCGTCGCTCGTAATTCCGTTCCGCGACGCGTTAAAAGCCGGCCTGATGGTGGCGTTAAATCGCTCGAGCACTACCGTGCGCAACGCTCGTTCCTCCGCCCTTTCTCCTCCGTGTCTCGTGTACACCTTGCCGGTTTTACCGTGGTTCGGTTTATCGGCCGGGAAATCGGAACACGCCGGGACCCGCGATACGGGAACCAGCCTCTCGCGATCGACGCGTACGATAATCCCTGGGCCGCGCTCGAAGCGGGTGCGAAGCGGGCGCGCTGGCTAACGCCGCGACCACGCGGAGCGGAACGTTCTCGCGCGCTCGCGCACGCGAAAGAATGATAATGATGATGGATTGGAAGCCCACCTGAAAAACAGTGTTTCATTAAAACAATCTTGCAACCCGGAGATTACGCGCCGTGGCGACGAGACGCGGCCAGGTGAAAAAAAAAAAGAAAAACGAATCGACCACGTCGTCGAGGAGAGACAACTTCTTTCATCAATCACCGCACGCCCGTGAAAGCTGCCAATTAGCCGGATCGCTTTTCCCGTCTTGTCACCGTAGGACTCGTGTTGCAGCACAGATCTGGTCTGTAATTTACACGCTCCGGACGATTTTACGCGTGTCTGACCGGGAAACAGGTGCCGGTTCATTTGGTGCGCCAGATTCGATAAGCGTCCGGATGCCGGAGTGAGAGGCGATCTGGACGCGTTTTAAGCATCGAGGATCTTGGACCCGCTCGGTGCATAGCGTTTCTGATAGTTCTCAGGTGGTACTAGGCTTTGCATATTACTGTTTAGGTTGTTTAGGAAAAGACAAAGACTAGTCACACTTTATACGGCAACGCAGAGTTTATTTTTGACCCAAATAAAAATGGCCTAAAATGGGCTTGATGAAACAATTTTCTCTGCGGGCCCCTGAAACGCTAGCCTTTTGCGACTCTGCAGGCGTCTTCGGAGATGTTTGGAGCAGGTTCAGGAATTTTTTCAATATGATGGCGTTATTACTCTGGTCGATAAAATACGAATAATTTTGTCGGTAAACGTATGAGTACAGTTTCGATCTGGCAGGCTGTATCCGCGGAAGCGTGCGGTCTCGATATTTTCATCGAGGAGCACGTGGGAAAGGGAATAAAAAGATCGTGAAAGGTTTACACATATTTTTCGAAGATCCCGGCATTATGGTCCTGTCAGTTCAAGTCGCCGGCTGTGTTTGATAGCGATTTGATAGGGGAGCGAACGTTCGGCGAACGAGGGTCCAGGTGAGATCAATTCGAAACGGAAGATAAAGGGGGGTACGCCGCGTGTGTAATCAAATTTCAATGGTGCAGAAATAAAACGAAGACACAGGACTTTTTGTGTAAAATTCTCGAGCAAACCGTGCGCGTACAAATTCGATAGAAAAGATCTTTGTAAATATCGGATAATTCGACAATTGGGACAATGCAATATGTAAATTGAAATGGGAACAGCCTGCACATTTTCGTAAATTTCAAACAGCCTGTAGCTCTTGAACCGCAGAAAATTAATGGTCGTTGTGTTTCACCTTTCAAACACGCGGAAACCCGCGTCATTTATGCGTTTCTGCATTGTTCCGTTACGAATGCCGTATAACATCGGTAATTAGCAGTGAAAAAGATAACGGATTCATGAATATTTGAACAAACCGTCACTCCTCATGATAATCCGCGTATTCGACATGCTGATTGCCAAAGGATCTCCCGCAAAATTGAAATAACAAACGTTTATCTAGTAATTTAGAGAAACCGGGAGTCAAAGGGAAATGTTTATTCTCTATTAAGCATTCTATCAAGCCCTGAATGAAACGAGCCGCTCGTTAAAATTGATCAAGCTTCCCGGCGTGCGGGGAATTTCAGAAAATTCATAAACGTTCTACAAATGCGTAAAATCCGCGCTCCTGTGATTACTCTTTTAACTTGTTTTGCATCTCATATATCCTAATGAAATCTCGCGCGTTCAACATTATAATCGAGCGAGAGCCGCGGGCGGAAATGCATTTCGAAGGCCGGACAAAGAACTGTGTCAGCCATCAGCGCGTTAAATAAAGTATAAACACCGACGGGGGGAGGGGGGGAAAGAGCGATTGTTTGATTATTTAAAAACATTCCGGACCGTGCGACGGTGTGCCGGCGTTACACGTCGGATCGATGCGACTAATCAAAATTTTAATTTCTTTCCCCGGCCCCGGGTATTCGCCGCGGAGGCCGGCTTTAATTAATGAATTATTTTAATTGGGCCATGGAAAAATAAACTCGCCGCGCGAGAGACGGCACCGCAACAATTACCGGCGCCAACATCCGCATGCAAATAAGTAATACCTCGGTCCAATTGCTTCGGGTGTTTGTATTCGATTAATTATAAGTTACAGCCGCTGGTTTTGTTTGATTGCCTCCATTGAAAAGCGGCGCGCGGGAGCGCGTGGTTATTTCCGCGAAAAACAGGAATCCGCGAGCGCGAACCCGACACGGGCTTTTCATACTTGCGTCAATAACAGTCGCGTCCTTTTCGGGCGAACTACGTGATCATTGGCCGAATCGCAAATACGCATCTGGATGAATCATTCCGCCTGATTTCCAGGCATGATCAATTTCAATGTTTACCCGTCACTGCAAACACACGCTGTGTTCAAACAAAAGCGACCCGAAGATGCGACACTCTATCTGGTCTGGGGCGAAGATACGCGCAGGGTGTCCCTTCTGTGGTGAAAAATCAAGCAGATCAGTGTTTTTATATACACGCGGAGAAAATTCAATTTTTTAACACTTTAACTGGCGAACTTTCAAGCTCAAAAATTCCACAACATCAAAGTAATTTATTTAATAAAGCAACAATTGAAGATTTTAACCCTTTGCACTCGAATCGCGCCTCTAAGGCGACACTAAAACTTGCCATGCTATTATTTAAACAACTTTTACGTCGCTAGGTTTGCAGTTGAGAAATCGATAAGAATGGTAATGTTTTAAGTACGAGTCGTAGTAATTAATTTTATATGAACGAAAGGAAATGAACTATCTACAATGGAGCTATTATAGATAAAAATATTGTTTCGATTTTGGAGTAGAATTGCTTCGAGTGCAAAGGGTTAAATGTTTGACACATGGTTCGTTTTCAACCTTCTTGTATTCTCCAGATATCAGCGAAATTGATTGCAACGAATATATTAACACTTTATCGACTGGAAGCCTATTATTAGGCTTTTCAATATTCGCACTGTATCAAAATGAAGCTTAAAATTCTAGTTTTACATTCCAATTTGTAACAACATTATTAGACAGTATTATTGGGGATGCATTGTTGATTCGCAATAAAAATTGCTGTCAGCGTTGAAAGAGCCATTAGAAAGTTTTCAGTCATGGATCATGGGCCTTACAAAAATTGTGAAATAGTCGCCGGTTGATAAAGTGTTAATATGAAAATTTAATTTTAAACATGGACGAATAATTCTGTCACCCACAAATTGGTTGAATGGTTCTGTAAGAACTCACATCTACCTTCATAATCAAAATCGAATGGTTATGCGAAAACGCATATATGAGTTCATAGCCAAAATCGAATGGTTATGCGAGAAGGCATATATGGGTTTATAGCGCTCAAAGGGTTAAAGATCGCGTAGTGGCTCTACCTCCTGCGCTCGCTGCCAGATGGACAACCGTACGCCTTTCTCGCTAGTACCGCTTCGTCGGCAATTTCTACATGTCAGTGTCTTAAGTAGGCATCTACCAGGTAAAACACCTCCTTTGATTCTCTTTTCCCATCTCATCGCGTTTGCAGCCACTGCGAAGAGTCAACGCAGATTTAAATTGGCAATTGGATCGAACACGGCGATTCCACTGTCGAGCGAACGTGAAATGGACAGCGAAAAGAAGCTTCGAGCAGCGTCACGGGAGAAATTAACGGTGCCACGTAGAACAACAGGTAGTCAGTGATCTGTATCGCTGCTATTCAGTCGGTCGCGCTAGATAACGCCGGGCATAGATCCGCTTCTGTAGCAAACACGTGTCACTAATAAACGTCAACGCGGCATGCGCGGCGAGATTGATTCTATTAATAGGAGTAATTACCGAGTGTACTTGGCGCTGCATGCATAATGCAATTTCGTGGCGGCCTCTCGCGTGCGTCTCCTCGTAGCCGAGCACACGGGCCCCGCCGGCTAGGCTCTTCCTGTCTTCCACCGACCGTCAACTATACAGGTTATTGCTTCGAGTATCGTATATTTAAAATCCAATTTAATGCGCGGCTCGGCTGTCTCCGTTTCCATTAATACGACATCCGAGCGTTATTCCCGCTTTCCGAACCGCCTACCTTGTTCGACGTCGATCGTTAATCCTCTGCGCTCGCAACGGCGACTACGGGGCACCGGTAAAAATTCCCGTTCCATTACTCAAAACTGTTTTCGTATTATCGAATTCGTTTCGCTTTCTAGAAATTGCTAGAAATTCAACTGCCGTGCGGAATTCCTTTATCCGATCGTTCTTTCTCTGGTCTCCTTAACACCCCTTGGCCTACCACTTGTTTTACAATAACGGTGGCTAGACTTTCTTTGTCCGCCGCAGAACGACAAAAAGAAACGGTAAATTTGTAGTTACCGCGAGCTTAGTTATTTTTCAATGACCGTATACGATCAACAATTTAATAAAATGTTAGTTTAAAGGAAATTAAGGGAAGACATGTTTAGAAGATTCAGCTCGGAATCTTGATCACGAGTCTGACTCGTTATTGTAGGGCAAGGGCGAGCACTAATCGAGACTACCGTACACTGCTTTGTAATAACGAGAGGATTACAACAGCTCGAATGTCCTGCAAATTTTATGCTGGTATGTTTTGGGAATACAAATAAGTCTTCGCCGTTTTTCATCTTGACACTTTACCGAGCGGAAATTGATTATTAGGACTTTCAATAATTGCACTGTAAAATAACGAAGCTTAACAAACTACTTTTACATTATAATTTGTATCGAAATTATTAGATAACGTTACCGAGGATGTCACGTTAATTTACAATAAAAATTGCTGTCAGCGTTGAGAGACCCATTGAAAAGTTTTCAATCATGAACAATGGACCTTGAAAAATTCTGAAATACTCGCCGGTATTTATAATAATAATATTAGGCATTTATTGTAAAAGAATGATACCTTATGTTTTATTTAAACTATTGTTCATGGCTGGCCATTATTTTTCCCATCTTTCTGGCTGCATCCGGATTATTCTCACCGGACAATACTTTAACACTTTGACTGCCATGTCACCCACATATGGGTGACAGAGTAATTTGTCCATTTTTTAAAATAAATTTGTACATTAATATAATCGTTGAAGGTAGAAGGTCGAAGGATAACTATGTGTCTTTTAAATTTTAAATTGTTGTTCCATCAAATAAATTACTTTGATTTTGTGGAATTTTTAAGGTTGTTGTTCTGGCAGTTAAAATGTTAGTGAACAAAGTTCATTTGAAAAGGTCGCGTGCAAATATTCTCTTAACACTAGAACTGCCGGATAATAAATCAGACCGATGTATATTGCTTTGTAATAATGACAAAATTACATCCATTCAGATATCGTACAATTTTTATCGTAATGTCCGCTTCAATGAAGAAATTCATTCGAAACATTTTAGTGAAAATGTTTTTACAACTTCAGTAATTGTAAACGAAAAAATCAGGAACCAGTCATTTTGACTGCGAAAGGAAAAACCAGTGAACAAGTAATTTTCACCAGTTCGGTAGTTTTCTGGTTAAACTCGATTTAGAGGCTTCAACGGCCTCGTTAAATTCTTCTTTTATACGCAGCACGTGTTTTTCGATTACTGCAACCATCTGTTGAACATCTTGAAGTCCGATCTTTCTTATTGTTTCTATTAAACTTCCCTTAGCGTATTCAATAAACTGGTCTTTCATGTGCAGTAAACATTTTTATTCCCTGCAGCCACCTGTTAAGAACCCTGCAAGTTGATCGTGCATCAGGTGGTGGCCAGATCTGTCTTATCCCCAGGGTATCAAAATCGTTATTTAATCACTCAATTCTTTACGATCAAATTGAGCGAGATTCTCTTTCTTCGTTTCCACTCAATTTCCATCAATGTCCTCGGCGAATCCTCGCCGAATTTCCACTGCGGGTCGAACGACCCTTTACAGGTTTTTCACTTTACAATTGTTAAAGTTGTAAAATTGCTTCCGTAAGAACCGATTCTCGAGCGTTCTCTATTCGATTTTATATTCTAACAAAAATCGCACAAAATCCAAATATATTGAATCTTGTCATTTCCATAAAATAACACGCGCTGCCCTAACTTTAACGACTATTTCCATAAAATAACATACGCTACCCTAACTTTAATCATAGCTCTAGCATAAATATTTTCTTTTCTTCTCAATATTTTTAATTTTAAATTTTTCTATCAAGCTTTTCAATTTTCAAGGCTTGAGACTCCTCTCTTCTAATTGTCCATCAAACTATAATACCACTTTACCGACCGGAAGCCTATTAACCCTTTGCACTCGAATGGCGCCTCTAAGGCGACAATAAAACTTGCCATACCATTATTTAAACAACTTTTACATCGATAGGTTTGCAGCTGAGAAATTGATAAAAATGTTAACATTCTGAGTACGAGTCATAGTAATTAATTTCGTATGAACGAAAGGAAATGAACTATCTACAGTGGAGCTTTTACAGATAAAAATATTGTTTCGATTTTAAAGTGGAATTGCTTCGAGTGCAAAGGGTTAACACTTTGACTGCCATGTCACCCATATGTGGTTGACGAAATTATTTGTACGGTTTCTAATTAAATTTTTACGTTAATATATTCATTTGTACCAAAGTTGATGGTTATAAAGAAAGTGCAAGAAGGTAGGGCGAGCACTTTAAGGCAAACATTTTATTTTTCCCATTTTTATTTCAGTTAATATCTCATTTCGATTTTTTAGAAATTTTGTGGCTGCTAGTTTGGCAGTCAAAGTATTAATAAGTCTTTCAATACTTGCCCCGTAACAAAATGAGGCTAAGAAAACTTTTACATTGTAATTTGTAACGAAATTATTAAATAACGTAACTTAGGAGGTCTTGTTGATTCTCAATAAAAATTGCTGTCAGCGTTGAGGGATCCATTAAAAAGTTTTCACTGATGGATTATGAATTTAAAAGATTCTGAAATAATCGCCGGTCGGTAAAGTGTTACCATACTAAAGACCTTCCAACTATACTTCCGAAGGAAGCATTCCTGCGATAACCTCGGAGATCGACCGGTGTCGGCGTTTTAACCCCTTGACATATAACAGCGAGTCAGGCTCGCGAAGGAAATATTGAACAAAGTCTAACGATTCTAAATAATTCTAAATAAATAATAAATATTTAACCGTTGAAATCAATGCAGCTGTATAAAATAGTGTAAAATTTCTTGTTCCTTCTGCAATATTTTCTGTGACAAAGAAATTAGAATAACTGCAAAACCAAAAAAGCGCAAGAGCAAGAATATCGTCTGGAGTCGATCCCTGGGAGCTTTTCATCGATCATGGTTCAGGTTAGGGCTCTCGGGCTTCTTCATCCATATTCGAGGCACAGTTTAGACGCGCCTATATTCGAGTTCGTCGAAATTCGTCGGATTTACAGGCGACTCGCCGGCTGGGTATCCGTGGAACCGGATAAATCGCGTCTCGCGATCTTAAGACGGTTTCTTTAAGTAAGCCCCGATACTCCGGAGACGCCCCAATCATATTAACAGGGTGCGAGAGGCGGGTGGAGTCGTAGGAAACATCGTTTCGTGGCGGAAGAGCGCGAAAGAGAGACGGATGAAGAAACAGGAAGGGAGAGAAAGAGAGAGAGAGAGGAGGAGAGGAGACGGAAAGGAACAGGCAAGTAGGCGAAACAAAAGAGTGGAGGACTGCAGTCGACAAGTTATGCAGAGCCCCTGAAGCGTGCATTTGACTAAGCTCGTCCTCTCCTGGCCCCTCTGTCCTCGTCTCGACCTCTCTCCGTTATTCCTCGTCCTCCAGGCTCGTCTTCTTTCGTCTTGTCCCGTGCCATCTTTTCCCTCCCGCCGAACGGCTGTGACTTTATCTCCGGCGCAGCAGCTTCTTTCCGTCGGCTGATTACGTATGCGCGAGAGAGACGAGCCCAGGCTTATGAAAGTGCAAGCTGGAGATGGGCCGAATGCCCTTTCCATCTTTGCCCCTCGGTCCTTCTTCCCCCTTTCCCTCCTGCTGTACCTCCGTCCCTCTTTCTCTCTCTCTCTTTCTACTTCTCTTTCGTTCCGAGACTCTATCTCTCTCTACTTCTGTCTCTTTTCGAGACTCGCTCTCTCTCTCTACTTCTCTCTCTTTCCGAGACTCTATCGCTCTCTACTTCTCTCTCCGAGACTCTATTTCTCTCTACTTCTCTCTCCGAAACTCTATTGCTCTCTATTTCTCTCTCTTTCCGAGGCTCACTCTCTCTCTACTTCTCTCTCTTTCTGAGACCCTTTCTTTCTCTACTTCTCTTTCCGAGACTCGCTCTCTTTCTACTTTACTCTCTTTTCGAGACTCTATTTCTCTCTACTTCTCTCTCCGAGACTCTATCGCTCTCTATTTCTCTCTCTTTCCAAGACTCACTCTCTCTTTACTTCTCTCTCCGAGACTCTATTTCTCTCTACTTCTCTCCGAGACTCTATCGCTCTCTATTTCTCTCTCTTTCCGAGACT
>CM052087.1:9815337-9835847 GCA_028453745.1 Agapostemon virescens
TAGGATTGACACAAGTCGAGTGTTGTTAATTGTTATAAGAAAATTTTCAGACAACTTGTAAAGGTCACTTGCAGATTTCTGCAACATCAGAGACTGAATGTGACGCTGGGTTAGTGGAAAGTGGTTTACACGGTGAACGCCATGGTGGTCACCGATGACCGGCACCATTGTGCTGTTTAGCAATGATTATCGTTAAATTAACAACATCCAACAGCAACTTATTCCTATCGAAATTAACCAGACTGTAGTGTGAGATGAGAACTTCATTATCCAATAACTAACAATTCTCTTTAATAACGTTGATTGCTTCTGTGAATGAAATAAATGAAACTGGCCCGAAGCGCGCAACATTCACTCGGCAGTCAACGTGTTAAGGACGGTATATATATGATCTGGTGGCGGATCAGGAACTAGCGAGAAAGTCTCGTCGTACTGTCTCTCTACCGGCGAGAGTAGGAGGTAAAGCCGGCACACAGCGTTCGAATGGGCAGCCGTCGAGATGTCAAAGAAGACCGATCGGACAATATTCACCCCTCGAAGCAAACGCAGCGATCGTTCTCGCACCCTCGGAAGCAATCCCGCGATCGAGCCCGAAGCTTCGGATGCGATCAGACCGTGCGCAAAGTCCGGGCCCTTAACGAGCGCAGACCGGCCACGATGGCCGACGTCTCGCGATTCGATAACCCTCGGTTAAAAGCTAAACGACGGTGATTAAGTATTCAGGATGTCGTCGCCGGGGTTTGGGCCTCGCGAGCACAGGTCGGCCACGAAGCATAGGTTATTACCTGTCACTCGGTATAAAATCATTTTAGAATTTCAATAAGCGTCTCTCTCTTTCTCTCTCTCACTTTCCTCTCTCTCGCTCCCTCTTTCTCGCTCGTTCGCTCCCTTGATGGGTCCAGGTTCGACAGTCTCTCGACGCTGGTGCCCGGGTGAGACCCCTTGTGTCGGTTGGGGGCTAATGGCAATCCCGGCCGGACTTCAAACGCAACGGTGTGCAGCCGTGGCGCGTATGCAAGCGCGATAGACGCGTAATTATATTGGCGGCCGATGGGCATCGCCTTTGACCGAGTCGATTGCACGGTAAGCAGACCGCGAGAAGGAAATTACCGGGCGATCGAGCGACGGCCGCCGACAACCCCTCGGCGAACAGCTCCTTTCGCAGCGAGGACCGAGGAAAGTCCTGTGAAAGGGCTGCCCCAGACCCCGGCTAAGATTTTACGGTCCGCGGGACAAATATTACGGTGCCAAGGACCGCGCAATCTGCGAGCCGATTAACCCTTTGCGGCTATAAACTGCCCGAGAAAAGTAGGAGACACACGCCGTTGCTGCGATTGCACCCCGAGGGACAGCGGGAAGATGATCGAGCTGGTGTCTCGATACGCGTGCCAAGCTGTGTATTTTGTATGGGTTTAACCCTTTGAGGATGAGTGTCGTCATATTGGCGACATTAGGTCCGCATATTCAATCCTTAAAGTTGCAACAAATATAATTTAATTATTGTAACAACACAAGATCAATATGCACTTTAATTTTCACTGGGAACTTAAAACGTTACTACACAATTTAACTTTCCGGCGAGAATATTTTCAATATTTTAAAAAATCCTCGTCCGCAAAGGGTTAAAACGAAATTACTTTCCGAACAACCTAATATAATCTAAACTCACTATAAACTAAACTAATTACATAGTAAACCATAAATTAGACTAATTAAATTAAACTAAACAATCTATGTACTAAACTGTAATCTAAATTCATTGTAAACTAAACCACGAACTAAACTAATTACATATTAAACCATCTGTATACCAAAGTATAAACTAAACATTAAACTAAACTGAAACAGAACGCTCTCCTATATCCGTCGCCATTTTCCCCAAGACTCGTCGTCGCGTTACCATAAGCCATCCTTCACCGCGTTCCGATTGATCCGTGTTTTTCCTTAGCAACTCTTAAACCACTCGTCGAATCGCTGTCCGGCAAAGAAAAAGGATGCTTGATCGCGCCGAATGGTGATGATGCGATACTTGTTCGGGATGGGTTACTAGTGAAATGGATCTGATCACCAGGATTAACTTTGTAGAAAACGAGTGGAACAAAACTTTATTTACAATATGTGAACTTTAGTGAACTGTATAATGATAGGTGAGACTTAGCGCGATTTGAAATATTACAAGAGTATTCTTGTCTAAAAACCGTAAGATCTGAACCGTAATTCAGTGCCGTTAGAGAAGTGTATGACTTCGGTAACGTTTGTTAATCTTGCTAATCTGACGCGCGCTTGCCGAACACCGGTAGTTAAGTTCAATCGTCAAATGGGTGTGACTAGACTTGACCAATGAACAACAGATATTTTCGGGAAGGCCGTGACAATTTTGAAGGGCAGTCGCCGCCCACGCTGGTCGAAGAAAATGGTGAAATTGATTGTGAAAGAGAGAGACGTAACTTTCGGCAAGCCGCGTTGACGGAAAACAAGGGACAGGCCGCGCAGCGCAGGTAAGGCCCGTCCGGTAACGCATGACAAAGAGACTCTTGAAGCGGGCGAGGAAACGGCAATTTCGGAGGTAACTCTGGAGGTGCACGTGTAAAACAGCTTGTTAACAATAAACCACTTCTCGAGTCCTAATCCCCGAGGCGAGGATTTTTACGTTCCCGGTTGTAAATAGCAAAATCCCGTTCTCGGCACATTTGTTCGCCAAATGTGCGAGACGGACAATTCTGTTGCAAAACTAATAAAGTGACCCTCGATGGTCACGCAGACAATGCTCAAATTCGAATTTCAATCATTTCAGATTCGCATGAATTTGGTGAGACAACCTGTAGGATTTCTGTCGCGTGTGACGTTCGCAGAGGATAATGGACGATCTCAGAAGGGAAGTTATGGTAGAGAACGGAAACGGCCGGGTTCCGGTAGCGATTTACCCGGCGAATATTGACCGAAGTGCAATAATGAAGTGAAATCGCGATAGTAATGAGAGAAGTGCAGTAGCCGGTGGTCCGCATTAGCCGGGGCTAAACCACTACACCGTCAGTTTATAATTGCGCGACATTGTCATCGCGCTGTAACGGGGCGCAGCGCGGACGTCCAACGCGTGATTGGCGTTGACCGCCTCTTCACGACTAGCACGCGTGCACATTACGCCGGCGAATATTTAAATTTAACGCGATTATGCGCGGCCCGTTTTGCTTTAGCTGTCGTCCGCTGAATCCGCGCCGCGAGTCAAAGGGACGGACACGTCTCGTCCCGGCGATAATGCGGAATAATGCGACCAATAATTGCAGCCAGCAAGAATTAGCTCGCATTCGAAACGATCGCAACGATCGGACGCCACGAGATTCGCAAAAATTTAGACATCCATCGAACATTCACCGGCTTGTAAATAATTAATCGAGCGCGTTCAACCATCACGCACAAAAATTTCCGAAATGTGTTTCACAGACGCACCATCGACATTCGCTGTCCGCGGTTCGAATGAATTTTGTCCACTTAACTTTTGGAAGTCTAAATCTCGTAACCACCGTCTGATAAATTGTTTAAATATTTAAAATAGTTTAACAACGAAGTCGAGCCACGAAAAATTGCTCCTTTATTCTAGGGATAAAGGACGAGGGTAAAGTGTCGCCATTTTGTAATAATTCGTCGAGTATCTCAAACTATGAAGAAATAGATTAACTTATTCTGAATTCGACACGAAGCGTTGTACAAGTCCCTGTGGACTGGCGATATTAAATTTACACATCAATATGTTATTTATAATTCGTATAATATTAATGAATTTTGTCACTGTTTTAACCCTTTGCACTCGAAGCAATTCTACTCCAAAATCGAAACAATATTTTTATTTATAATAGCTCCACTATAGATAATTCATTTCCTTTCGTTTATACGAAATTAATTACTATAACTCGTACTTAGAACTTTAACATTTTTATCGTTCTTTCAACTGCAAACTTAACGATGTAAGAGTTGTTTAAATAATAGTATAGCAGATTTTGGTGTCGCCTTAGAGGCGCCATTCGAGTGCAAAGGGTTAACTCCTAACTTGAGACATCTTTTTTGTCCTAGAATAATTCAATTGTACGTAGCTCATTTTCCTTTCGTGCGTGTCAAATTTGTTAATATTAATCGTACGCGCAACATTTCAATTTTTAAATAGAAACATTGTTTTGAATAATATTCTGACAATTTTTAGTATCGCCTCAGAGGAGCCATCGCAGTGGTAAGGGTTAATAGAGCCTTTTGCTTATGCACAGTTGCATTCTTTTCGATTAACGGTAAATAAAACGTGACGTGTTATCTGAGCTGTGAAAAAAGTCACCCGATACTAGAAAATTAAAATGTTTTGTAAGCCTTGTTTTTTTACAAAAGCCCAGTTCTCCGGGCTTAAAGAACTTTCAGAAGCCCACAGGTTCTACGTTGAACCTCCACTTTTTGTTCTCCAATCTCTGTCCGAAGATCTACTTTTCTCCCAGTGATCTCATTATATGAAAGGACTCCTCTCGCTGCTCGGAACACAAAGATGACAATGCTGCTGTTCTACCTGGAGTCAGGGAACGCCATCTATCGCTCCCCGAAAGCTGAACTAGTTACCTGAAATGAAAGAACTTCTCGCCAGCCCTTCATTTAAGTCAAATAGACGTTGGCGAAAGAATTCATTCGACTTTGAGGAAAGATGGAAGCCTGTCGGCGACTCCAGATTACGCGGCGGCCAGGGAATCCAACTTCGTAATTACCTTCTCCGCGGATTGTCCACAGTTCCTTTTGAATTAAAAAAATCTCTTCCATCGAGAGCGCATCCCGACAAACCGGAGCCAGACGTTATCCCCGCAAACATTTCATTTCGAGAGCAACGAACGTGTAATTAATCGTTATCGAATCGAAGAATCTTCAAAAGCGACTAATAACTTTTATGAACTACGCTCACCTGTAAATAAGCTCGAGGGTAGTGTAATGCGTCAGGAAAGCGACAAGATGGCGACCTGGCATAATTCTATTCATGCACTGTCTAGTTAATAATTATAATTCTCTGTCTACATTTTTATCGACGCTGCCTGCATACTGGGTCGTTTATATTAATAACTAATTTTTTTACTATATTATGCTTTCAAAGAATTTAAAAAAATTCTAGGACACGTATTGGAGACCATTTTTGCAGACACATTTGTTTCTCTGTTGGTTTCGTATAATAAGTCAAGAAAGCGACAAGATGGCGACCTGGAATAATTCAATTCATGCACTGTCTACTTAATAATTATAATTCTCTGTCTACAACATTATTTTTATCGGCGCTACCCGCACCCTGGGTCATTTATATTAACAACCAATTTTTTTAAATGTATTATGCTTTCAAAGAATTCAAAAAAATTCTGGGGCACGCATCGAAGACCATTCTCGCCGTTGATCCTGACATAACAGCTATTCAATACAAAATGACTGGTTGTAGCATTTCCAATTTTCGGAAAAACGGCTAAAAAAATCTGAATAGCTACGATAATGCTTACAAAGCGAAATATTCGCTGAAACCCAGTATTAAACAACGATTTCGATACAATTATTATTGTAAAGGCTTTCGGGTGTAAGCCATATCCTAAAGGAAATTAAAAAACACCCTAATCACATCAACAGGGATACAGCTTACAACCTGAGTCCGATATGGTACACACTCTTCCCAGTTTTTTAATTATTCATTCTCCCAATTAAAAAGTCTACATTTCACAGATGTTCACCGACCCAGAACATGAGCAACCTTCACTATACAAGTGAAGTACAAATCCGGCACACATCAGTGTGTCTTCCAACCCCCTGAAGAAGCTAACTGCAATGCTTGCGAAACGTTGAGAAATCTCTTCCTTTAGGACACGGCTTACACCAGTAGGAATAATAATTACCAAACAATATCAACAATAATAATTGATTTCGATATTCCGCGTGGAAACAGACACGGCTCCCGCAGTCGGGGGAGGGTCGACACCGGCACGGAAAAGGTCTGGGTCTTGTCCATCATCATCGGCTCCGGGTGATCGCGTGAGAACCGAATCCTCCAGTTTCGTTTATTGAAACATCCTCGATTAAACCCGGGCCCGTGAATGCATCGCAATTAGTCTTGATCCGAGTCCCCGGTTGGAACCCGATCGCCCTGAAACGTCTATCTTAATCAGGGCCCGAAATCCGTTCTATTGAACGCGAGTCAACTAAACGTTAACCTCGCGGTACCGACGATCAAAAAGGAGGAGAGAGTAAAAAAAAAAAATTGAAGAAGAGACGTCGAGGAGAGAGAGTAACAGAGAGAGAGAAACAACAACGACGGGATGGGCAGTGACCCGTCAAAAATGTGGGACACAAACGCGCGCGGGTCCCTCCGATTTTTTTCCACTGCAAATAGCCCGCATGCATCACGCGGAACCCGGCTACCATTTACAAGGGAGCCAGAGTCCTGAAAATGATGGCCTCGCTCCTCTCCTTCTATCCCCGTCGAGGAGAAGGAGGAGCAGAAGAAAGACGAAAACGCCGAGCGTATTGCGGAGGGATACGAACGGTGACGCTATTTATTCCCTCATCCCTCGCACATGCATCCTCCGCTTATACCTTTTTTCTTTTTTTTTTTTTCTCTCCACCTTCCATCCTTCGTTTCCTTCTGTTTGACCCATTCAAACCCACCCCCTTGCCGACTCCTCCTCCGGCGTCCTCGCAACCCCAGGTCTCTCTCTCCTATTTACGATATACGTTTCAACGAGGTTTTCAACGCGATGACCCAGAAATACGCGCGGCGGCGTCGGCTGACCCTAGAATTCCTCCGGCGAGGATTCATCCGATAGTGAATTCGAAACGAGGGTGGCAAACAATTTTTCGGGACCGCCCCTCTCACCCCTCGACCGCAAATTCGACCCTCCGATGCCGGCTTTATTGTCGTCGCGGGCTTTTGTCTTCTCAAAATGGTCGCCGCTGGATGAACAAAATTGCACGCACAGGATCCGCGCGCGCTCTATACGTCGACGAGTTTGCGCGAAGTTATGCTCTGAATTTTATTTCAGGTCGTTCCTAGGTGTTCCGGATCGCAATGTTAAATATCTAGACCGTGATCGGTGGCTTTGAAAAATTTGCATCGAGGAATGCCACACCCCCAAAAACTGTACACGGTTGAATTAATCTACAGTGTCTGCAGAATTTATTCGTCGACGAATTTAAAGCGAGGACCAGCGGTGAAAAGTGTTTAGGACATTCGTAGATAATTTAGACGGTAAACTTTGATCGCCCGATTGTGATTAGGCTCTTAAAAAAATAGCAGGTGTAGTCGTTGAACCCCTGAAAATTTCCTTGGCTGAATCGATCGAATTTTACTTCAGAATCGAAGCTTTATCTTATTATTACCAAATTTTAAATAAAAGCCCTGCACAAAAATGTTTAAAAAATTCCTGATGGATTCAGAGACACTGACTACTGTTAGGCTCTTTATAAAATAATCGCGATAAGCTGTTCGACTCTTAAAATAATCGTAGAGTGAACTACAGAAGACGACGTTCCTCGGCAACCCTTGTTTTAAAGTATAAAGCATGCAGGATATTGTTACAAAATTTTAAATAAAAGCCCTGCACAAAAATGTTTAAAAAATTCCTGATGGATTCAGAGACTCTGACTACTGTTAGGCTCTTTATAAAATAATCACGATAAGCTGTTCGACTCTTAAAAGAATCGTAGAGTGAACTACAGAAGACGACGTTCCTCGGCAACCCTTGCTTGAAAGTTTAAAGCATGCAGGATATTGTATCGTTAACGTTATAGTAATTTTGTATAGGATATTCCTCGTGATTTGGTCGTTTTTTAATCAGAGATTTCAGCAAAAAGCCCTTTACGAGAGCAGGGTTGAGGGACAGGGGTGGCTCGCGAGGACGCCACTTCGCATAAATTTTCAACGCGGCGGAACGTCGTGAAAAATTTCTTTTAACGCCACCACGGGACCCCGTAATGCCGGCTGACGACAGTTACTGCGGTTAACGAAGGTGTTGCCTACGGAATTGCCCGGTTAACGGCCATGAATGTCGCCGGAATTATAGCAACGTCCGCTCGAGTAATATAAAGCGAATGCGAGGCGGATTTTATTAATAGAACGGTCTCGCGCGAGTCGCGAAGTAAGTCTGTTGTAAATCTGCGGGCAGGATTGATTTTCTTTCATAATAAGACGTTCTAGTCACTCTGGTTTACTCTTGATTAACGTCGTTCCCCTAAAGCTACCCTGCACGGCGTAGCTTCGGAATGCGAGGAGGCCCCAGACCATAAATAACAAATCTTCGATCCAGACACAATCATCGCTGTAAAACAATTTACAATTATTCTCACAGTATTTCCAAGTGTATTAAAAGTATACTAGAAGACCCTAAACTCGCTAGGCTAAATTTTTCTTCTTAAATTCTCGAATACCCTTTCGCAAGCAATTTCAGAACTTCAGCAATCATTGCGGATTCTCACTTCATTTCTAGGTATATTAAAAGTACAAGGTGACCCTAAATTCACTAGACTAAATTTTTCTTTTTAAATTTTTAAATACCTTTTCGCAAGCAATTTCGAACTTTAAGCGATCATCGCGGATTTTGTGTACTGTAAAATTTACAATTATTCTCACAGTATTTCCAAGTGTATTAAAAGTGTACTAGAAGACCCTAAACTCGCTAGGCTAAATTTTTCTTCTTAAATTTTCGAATATCCTTTCGCAAGCAATTTTGAAACTTAAACGATCATCGCGGATTTTGTGCACTGTAAAATTTACAATTGTTCTCATAGTATTTCCAAGTGTATTAAAAGTATACTAAGAGACACTAAATTAGCTAGGCTAAATTTTTCTTCTTAAATTCTCGAATACTTTTTCGCAAGCAATCTCGAATCTTAAACGTTCCATCGACTTCTGGCAAATATATTTTCTTTCGGTTTCTGTTTTTTACATCAGGGACAGAAGATTTTCCTTTTGCATAATAACCCTCTGTACTCCAAGCTATTTTAATTCCAAAATCGAGATATATTTTTATCCAAGAATAGTTTTATTGTACATGGTACATTTCCCTTCGTGCATGTAAAGTTTATTACTATTACTTGAAAGTGCAACATTTCAAATTTTACCCGATTTTTTAAAATACAAACATAGTAATGTAAAAGCTGTTTTAAATAATAGTAAGGGTATTTTTAGTGTCGCCTCAGAAGCGACGTTGGAGTGCTAAGGGTTAATTTCCCATTCATATAATTTGTAGAAATCGCTTTTATTCAACATTGAATCCTTAACCAGTTAAGTGTGTTTGACGACTATATCCGTCATGGAGATGTGGCAAAACTTTGTGTCATAACGATTATATCCATCGTGCGTAAAATTTTCTTACAATTTGATATTTAAATTGTAATTCTAGTGAAAACTAAATTATATTCGTAAATTGTAATATGTTTAAAATGTTTAGAGGTCAAGATGAAATGAAACAAACAAATGAAAATTATAAATAATTTGACATAGATCCATGCATCTCTGTACTGATTAATTTGCAGTTGTTTAAGTACCTCCCTCTCGAAGAGCCCGTGAAAAATGACGTTTTCTTTATCGAATAAGAGAACGGCGCAGGAAATGAATTCCAATATTATTTAGAGCTGTTTACGCTGCTCGGGCACAGTCGGCAGCCAGGCTGTTACTCTTATTACCGAATAAATAAAAAGCCTAAAAGCCGGATAAGGGCGCGAGTGCGTCGCCCAGGAAATTAAGGGGATTTATTTCCGTGGGCCGACCGGTATTTGCGAGCCCAATCGGATCTTCCGCCGGCACTTTACAGTTGTTTGTTTCCGTAGAACCGGCCCTCCGCGCATACATTTTAATTCATTATTAGAAAAAATAGCATGGGGGGTGAAAGCTTCCCCTACGGCGGTCTATCTTCGCGCGAGAACAACCGATTCGATTCGCGAGTCGACGCGACGGAGAGCTTGCTTCCTCACCCTAGACTTACCGTTTTATTTACTCGGCCTCGCCAATTTCCCGATTATTTTTCAACCCCCAAACACGAACGCACAACCCTCGGAAACACGCACCCGTGGCAGGCTTACGCTTTCGCATTGAAAACATGCGCGGATGATGTTCCACCGTCGACTAGACTTGCTGCAAGTTGGACAGCGATAATGCAGAAAATACAAAAGCAGCATATAGGAACACTGAAGTCACCTAATCAATGTTAATGTTAACAATCGCACTGTTAACAATGTACAGGGGGTGTTAAAAACGAACACCGTAAAAGAGGCGATTCCTGAGGCTATTCAAAGAAACTTTTCCCTTTGCGAAAACGTTCTCCGAGGCTTCGTTAATGAGTTATCAGCGATAAACGCGAGCCAATCGTGGCGCAGTGGGCGGAGCCCGGCTCGGTACCTGATTTGTCCGTGTTCTTTGTTAATAACTCCTTAACGACGCCACGGAGAAGATTTTCGCAAAGGAAAAAATTACTGGGAATGATCCAAGGAATCACTCTCCCCAAAGAAACTCAAACATTTTAATTTTTCTTCCAGTAATTTCGAGTCTCATCGCGATTAAAAATCTGGAAGTTAATTTTCGTCAGGTGTGAACATTTTTATCTTAACTTACGACCCTGCGGAGAAAAGTTGCGAGCCTGCGTTGCGCTATTTGAGGTCAGAGTGCAACCTGGTGCGTCGCTGTTCGTGATATGTGATTTAGTTGTTTTCCAGCTGGAACTTTTGCTGTATAATCTGTCGTGCTCCACGCCGGAACAGTGTCTAATTTGGACCGGGAGAAAAGGAACTCGCGAATAGTCGCGAACCCCTGGTGAAAGTAGAGGCTTTAGCAGCCCGGTACGCGGAACTGCTCTCGAAACAATGATTCTCGAGCGCGTGACACACCGCCGGAAGGGTTGGTCTGTTCTGGCAACACGCGAAACGCAACTACTTCTTTTCAGAAGGGCTGCAAACCCTTCCAGCTACCCCCGCACGCGCGAATTCGTGAGTAGCTGCCGCTACGGCGTGCCATTTCCAAGAACGTTTCCGCGGTATTGCGATTTTATGGACACTTATTCTTCCATGGGCACGAAGCGAATCAATAGTAAGCAATTTGTCGAGAAAACTCCATAACCAGCTAATAAGTAGATCGCCGATTACCGCGTCTACAGAAAGTCGTTCCACGAAGTCCCATTTCACCCCGAAACTGTTGCAAATTCGAACTTGGTGCCAGAAACTTTCAAAAATTTTTCTCGTAAACGACACTGCCATAAACTCGACGAATGAAGTTTACACGGGAACACATTCGATTCAAATAGAAAAGCACAAATGCTAAGCAAAATAGCTCCGCGTTCAACGCGTTAACGTTTCAAATGGTAGGTTAGCAGTCACAAAAATTTTATAAAATCGCAGTCGGTTCTCAAAGAAAATTAAATTGAAATCATGAGTGATTTCTAATATTAGTGATGACTAATACAGACTACTAACAACGGAGACAATGCGCTCTTTATTGAACGATGGCGTAACGGCTCTACTTCCTGCGCTCACTAACAGAGGGGTAACAACAGGTCGACTTTCTCGCTAGTACCTGATCCGCATCCGATTCGTATGGAGAAATTTACACGGAAACTTATTCAGATGCGAAAATCTTATAGTTCTTTGAAAAATATTTAACACGTGTTTTTTCTATCAACAACCATGCACTTTGAAGGCGTGAAAACAGCCCCCAAAGTTGGGATATTTTTGAGATATCTCGGAAACCAGAGATCGGAAAAATTAGAATTTTCTTTTAAATTGTGCGTTTTTCAATGGGAAATGTAGTCACGTAAGAAAATTTTAACAAAAGTTTTTTGTTTAAGCAATAAAGTTATAAACTCCTATAAGTTTCATCAAAATCGGATTTGGGCATCTGAATATGTTCCCTTGTTAATCTTTACGACCACTCTTTTAAAATTGACTTATGATTTTTTTTTCACTGTTTTATGGAGCAATAACGAGGAACTACATTGTTCGTACGAAATTGACATCGCGTGTCTCTTTTAAAGCTTCTTGAAATCACTAGAACAATGGTACAGCAATTTTTAAGACGCCATTGGAAAAAGAAAGCTTTCATCTTTATATCCATGGTAATTTAGGTCTCGAGAAAACATTCTCAAAGTTTTCACAGCGTTCGAATGTACTGCATTTCCGATAAAAATGGTGCAACACTACTAAAATTGAACAAAATGTTGAACAAAATACCGAATACGTTATTGAATTAAATATTTGCTAGGATAGTGAACTAAATGCTGAAAAATATAGTGAAGAATCTACTCGCCAAAGGACTGAATAAAATACTGAATAAAATACTGAAAAAGGAACTGAACAAAATGCCGAACACATTACCGACCCAAGTCCTGAAGAAAACGGTAAAAATAGATTCGGAGCAGTCACAGCCGCGTTCGTATAATTTGACGAATCCCATTGAATCGCGAGGCTGGTTAGCTGATTTTTTTCAGGGGTGAGAACCAACCCTGGGCGACTCGATGAGAACTTCTGGTCGACCCGATTCCAATCGTTTCCGCGCGAATCAACTATTAATACCATCGGACATCTTCGAGCGGGTTGGTCGGTTTCTCTTGCTCGGTAACTTTTCCGATAATGAGTTCTTTAGAAAATATTCTATCGGCTAAGGCCAAGCCGCGCGAACGATTCCCGGAGACGTCTGGAAAAATATTTTCGATCGGAGGCCTGGTCGGAAAGAATCTCTTCTCCTCTCGGTTATTATTCTCGACCGTCTTCCGCCGAGCAATATTCGCACGAGCGAAAACTGCGCTCCGATTCGCGACGATAACAGCCTTGTTTTTCGCGCAACCCCCGAATGGCGTTCACCCTTAGCAAGAGTACCGTCGGACTAAGAAAAATTCTTCAAAGTTGTCTCGAGAGAATGATTTTTGTATTAACCCTTTGCACTCGAAGCTGTTTCAACTAGAAAACCAAAACATTTCTTCTGATCTAGGATACTTTCATTTTACATTAATTATTTCAACTTGTGTATATGGATTTTTTCTACTGTTACTCCCCCTTACGATCCACGAAAAGATTAATATACCTGCAAGAGGTGTTGACAAAAGACCAACAAATTAAAGTTTAAAATTTAAGTAAAAATTATTAATAATAAATAATAAAGTTTAAAAATTATGAATTTGCAAATATAGAAAATATTAACTAATTTTACTGTTTGTTAAGTTTAGTGTTAAAATAAAGACCCTTTTATTTGGTTCCTATCTTTTGCTCAAGATCCTTATTTTGTATCAAGATCCGCCATGTAATTACCGAAACATCAAAAGCACGTCCATCTTGTTCGGAGACGTTCAATAAAGTTCTTTGCGCATCGTTTTGCCATGTCGTTCGGCACTCGCCGAATAGATTATGCCACGTTACTGCAGTTTGAAACGGCCCTAAGAAGCTCGCATAAACGAGCTCGGCATAAAAACTTGACCAACATTATCCTCCAGCTCGGTGTCCGCTAAACCATCAAGATCCTAACACCGTTACAGAGGTTTCTCGTTTATTACGTGGCCGGGTATCGTAACGGGCCCTTGGTCCTCCAACAATGGTTCATCCATCATCCCAGCAGCTTCTCGGGCTCAAAAGACAGAAGGACTACCGTATAAATTCCCCGTTATCCCCGGAAGGAAGCGGTCGAAGACGTTCCCGGAGTGTTTGGTGTCGAGGATCACTGCCACGGTGGCGCTGAGATTCGCAAGGGTCGCGAAAGTGGCTGATATTGATTTCCCATTTCTTAGGCCTAGGCCATTGTCGGCCGGTCTATCGTCGGCGCGTGCAACGTTGCTGCACATATATTTTTATTCACCACCTGAAATCGCACCTGAGATCCGCTCCTGAGATTGACAGGAAAATGTTCAAGTTTTGTAAAAATATTGCTTCGGTTATTTTATAAAATTTTCCCCTTTGCCAGTTCGCGATGCGACGCTTCGTTTTCGAGTTATCAGCCGAAAACGTGGACCAATTGAAGCGGGTCTAATGGCAACGCCCCGTTCAGCGTCAGTGGCTCTCTGATTGGTCTGAGTTTTTCGTCGATAACTTCTTAACGTAGCTGCGGAGAAGATTTTTGCAAAGAAAGAAGTTGCTCGAAATGATCAGAGGAATAAGGCCCATCGAGGAAGTATATTTTTGGAAACCCTGTAGTATAGTTTAATTGACGAGGAAGGGTTAATTCTCTCGAGATGATACATTATTATCTTATACTCTTGAACAACTGTTCCAACTATGATCAAAAGATTCTATATCGATCCTGGAGTACAGATAGTGACGTCATTGATCACCCCCACTACGAAATGTACAATAAAGATCAAGGAAGTTTAAAATAAGTTGTTTCCACGAACCATTTACCTTTGACACTTCATTTTCGAGCTACCAACCGAAAACGCGACTTAACCCCTTGCACTACGATTTATTTGACTGTTACCGTACGCAAAATATTTTTCACGTACATAATTTCGGAAAAAAGAAAAGAATTTATATTTATTTTACGTCTACGTGTTCTCCAGTGTCTATATATTGATAACAACAAAATAGAATTCTATTTTTATTTAAAAGAAATAAATTATATATGTATTTATTTAATTCCGTTCAAAATCATTATCACGAGTCTGGCTCGTTATTATAGTGCAAGGGGTTAATCGAAACGGACCTAAGGCAACGCCTAGTTTAGCGTCAATGGCTCTCTGATTGGTCCGACTTTTTCGTCGATAACTCCTTAACGTAACCGCGAAGAAAATTTTCACAAAAGAAAAAGTTGCTCGAAACGATCTCAGGAATATTTCTATATCGATCCTGGAGTATGAATCGTGACGTCACCGCTTACACCCACTACAGAATATACAATAAAGATCAAGGAAGTTTAAAATGATTTCTTTCCACGAACCATTTACCTTTGCCACTTCATTTTCGAGCTACCAACCGAAAACCCGGCTTAATCGAAACGGGCCTAAGGCAACGCCCAGTTCAGCGTCAGTGGCTCTCCGATTGGTCCATCGATAACTCCTTAACTTCTCCTTGAGAAAATGTTCACAAAGGAAAAAGTTGCTCGAAACGATCTCAGGAATATTTCTAAGTACACTTTTAATTGCAGTTGTAAAGGGTTAATTCTTTCGAGTGAATCCATCCTGATCGTTGCACCCTCGAGCAGTGTAGTTGCGACAGCGGAAGCAACGGGCCGTGCCTCGTTCAGAATTCAAAGTGATTCCGAAGAAGACATTTGCCGGGTAGCTTGCTCCGCTATTTTCCTCCGCTGCTATTTCCACGCGTAGCGTTTACGTCAGAAGCGGCATCCCCGTGTTGCGACGACACCGTGCATAATTCACAGATGCTAGAGCATCGACGGGGCCATCAGCGGCAACCTTAGGGATTCGAATCGTTCTATTAGCCTGAGAGTGGATACAAACGTCCGGCAGCCTATCATCGAGCGAAACGCGCGAATAGCGCGAGCGGCGCTGAACACAGTGCGCGCTTACGGAAGAACTTCGAAATTGCAGCTGCGCGTTCGCCTATAATCTGTCCATTCCCCGGTGTAAAATTATTCTAATCAGCGATACGGCCGGCGAAACCGGCATAGATTTTTGCCGTAGGAAACGATCCTCATCAAACATTCACCGTTCAATTTCATTTGCAATTTCGACCGGCCCCGGAGTACCCATAAGTCAAGGGCAGCAGCGAGCGCGGATTCGCCTCGGTGGAACGTCCTCCTCGAGGAGGTATCCTTCCCTCGATCGTTTCCGGTGGAACTCGACTTTCCTCCTCCTACAACCTCACCCGACAGCTCATAAGTAAGTAAAAAGATCTTCGTAACCCCGTGCTCAGGTTGCAACAAGCCCTGCGTGTCAGGGGCCAGGGGATCGTGCCACTCCGAGAACGCGAGTGCTTATGAATAAACAATCGGACGTTGCTCCGGGTGCGTTCCCCGAGTTTCCCGTTCGATGCCGTTTGCGTTAGGCTGATCGGGCTCTCCGATTTTTATTTCGATGCCCCCAGGGACCGCAACCAGCTCCCGAAAGTTCCAACGGCGAATTCCGGAAGCCGGTGTCGAAACGTTGCGTTGGTTGAAATATCTTTTATTTGAGTTTTAGTCACGAAAGAAAAGGAAAGAAGGAAGAGGGAGCGTTTCGTCCTGGGTCCGCTAAAGGACTCGTCAGGAAGGCTGACCAGCGAACCCTGCCTTAGACGCTGAGATATGGGAAGTAAATCGATGAAGAAATCAAGTACTAGCGAGAAAGTCTCGTTCTACTGTCCCTCTGTCGGTGAGGGTAGGAGGTACAGACGCCACATTGATGTTATAAAATTGTCTTCGTACAAATCGGTTTAACAGATTTCCTTATCCAATAAATAAAAAAATGAATTGCAATAAAAATCGCAGAAATTCCAAGTGAATAATATCTTGTCATTTTTATAAGATAGCGTAAACTAGTCAATTTTAATGCTTGGTATGTTTACTGTTAACAGATTGGGCTTGCAATGTTCGTCATGAGAATGTTACGGGACAAGTGCTGTCGTCGATGAGTTTTAACCCCTTGCACTCGAATGGCGACTCTGAGGCGCCAGTAAAAATCACCATATCACTGTTTAAAACAATTTTCACATCCCCGTGTTTACATCTAAGAAATTTGTAAAAATGTAATTGTTGTAAAGACGACTAGTAGTAAAAACACCCACATACATAAAATGAAATAAATCATGTGGAATGAAAATATCCTAAGTGAAAAGAAATGCCTAGGTTTTCGAGTCAAAGTAGCTTGGGGTGCAAGGGGTTAACCCTTTGGGTTTTCGCGACATCGAAAATTCTCGTGTAATTATTCGGAACAACTTTTACATCGGTGAGTTTGCATTTTAGAAATCGGTATAAATTGAAATGTTGCAGATATCTATCTAACATTCTATCTAACATTCTACCTATGAAAGGAAATTAAATATGTCCGATGGAATAATTCTAGGTCAAGAAATAGCTTGATTTTGGAATTAAAATTGCTCGGAGTGCAAAGGTCGAACGTTGATAGTAAAAAAAACTGGTTAACAGAATACCTGCGACTGGATTTAGAGTTGAGTCGATCGAGCTAGCCGAAGGCGCGTTTAGGTCTGCGCGGGTCTAAGTGGATCTATGGGGATCCGTGATGAGGAGGGATGGAAGCTGCGCAAGAAATCTCGGCGAACAAACCGGGTGCAGCCTGTCCGCTGATTTACGGGGAGACGTTGAACGTGCCAGGCTGGTAATGGGCCGATAGACCAGCCCATGGCAGCCTCAAAGTCTGGCGTCGCGCGACCGTGAAACGCCCAACGTTGAAGACTCCCTTGAAAAACCGCCACACGATGAAGCACAACGCTATCGGTCTTACCACGCTCGAACGCATTCGCGCATCCTGTTCGCCGACGTCGCGAATACATCTGCGAAACGATTCTCGCCGTGCCACGTGTTCCCCGTTTCGAGATGCTTTCTGCAGTTTCGCACCCTCTCGCAATTTTCTTATCGACGATTGGGAATCTCTCGATCCTCTTCGTGTCTTCTGTTTATTCGCTTTGTGAAGTTTGCAGATTCAAGTTTACCGTCGTTTGCGATTGAAAATTATTGTTTCGTTGTTTAAGACATTTTTTCGTGGTTTAAATCGATTGTGATAAGGTTGTGGCACCGAGAATCGATTTATACGATTGCATCCTCTCGCGATTTTCTAATTGATGATTGGGAATTTGCCAAGTCTCTTTGTGCCTTCGGTTTGTTCGCTTTGTGAATTTTGCTGATTCAAGTTTACCGTCCTATGCGATTGAAAACTATTGCTCCATCGTTTATACGTTCTTCAGATCGATTGTGATAAGGTTCTGGCACCGAGTATCGTATTTACGTTCGCACCCTCCCTTGATTTTCTTATCGACGATTGGGAATCTCTCGATCCTCTTCGTGTCTGCGGTTTATTCGCTTTTTGAATTTTGCACTTCGAAGTTTTCTGTAAATGTGCGATTGAAAAGTATTGGCTCATCGTTTGCGATAAGATTGTGGCACCAACTATCAATTCATACGTTCTGAACGAAACTACAATACATTATAACTCAAGGTGTGAATAAAGTAGAACTTCCTCTAGAAGGTACTCTGCTACCATCGCTACCACAGCAGTTACGACAACATTAAGAAATAAAGTATATCAAAATATATTCCCGATGTCGTAAATGTTACTTGTCTTCACAAACAATGCGCATCGTCAAAAACGCTCGGACACGAGTCTACTTACACTGCAGGCTCGCCAGAAAAGGTTAAACGAACATCGACGACCTGTGGCCTCTCCTTATTACAAATTAAATTAATTCTCCAATTAAAATTAAAACTGCTTAATAAAAGAGAACGAAAAACTAAAGAACCCTTCGATAAAACCATTCGAAAATCGCCACACCTGGGGGGATTGTACGGTTCCCAAGCAATGGCCGGGTCTCCAAAACCGAAGATCCATCAAACGTCGGAGAGCTGGGGGTTCGTTCGACGATGCAATAATCTATGTAAACCGTCTAGCCGTTCGATGGTTATCTTTCCTGCGGGAAGCGTTGATTCCTACTTGCCGGGCAGCGTTGTTCCACCTCCCGTTCCTCGAACCCATAGATCAGGGAGCAGCCGCCACGCCGTGAGAGAGCTAGCCTCTCCTTCTTCCATGGCCATAGCCCTCCCCCATGAACGCAGGTATATTATCCGCGTGTCCGTACCGCTAAAAATACCGAAAGCCCGAAAACGGGCGTCAAGATAGCGCTGGGCGTGACCGTGAAAGTCTGAGGGTCTGCAGGCGAGCCGCGCTTAAAGAAGGGTTACGAGCAAAGTAATGGCCTGTGCACGGGAAGAACGAGAGAACAGACAGAAGATCGCGCGAGGGTGGTGTCGACTAGCTTTCCTCCTCTTTTTCTTTCTTCTCTTTCATCGTTCTCTCTTTTTCACGGCGACCCCGTCGTCGTCGTCGTCGTCGCTTTCCTTCCAGTACCGTTACCATCGCATACGCGTTACAGATCATTCCGACTGCCGTTGCAATTATTTTAATCGAACCTATTGCGACGGATACGTCTTCGGAAAATTGTAACGTGTAAAGGAAAAGCAGGCAAGAAAGTATGAAATTCGACACAAGCCGCACGCGGACAATTTTACCGTTTTTCCCCATTACAGTTTTACCGTTTTTCCCGTTTACAATTTTACCAATTTTACCGTTTCCCACTCCTTCAGGTATACTCCTTCAGGCACACGCCTTCAAGCACACTAAATCCATCATTTTTATAATCAATTGAAAAATGTTACATTCCTCCGCCTCAAATTACCCTCAATCAATTATGACAGAACCGAGGCAGCGACGGACAGAAGGCAACAAGATTCATCAGACTATCTAGAAATCGCGAAGAAAACTAATGTTGCGACGGCAACACCGAAGGTTGTCCGTGCCTAACCGTGTCTTCGGAAATTTGTAACGCATAAACAAAAAGCAGGCAAGAAAGTACGAAATTCGACACGCGCCGCACTTGAAGACACGAAAACAAAACGACCCTGCAATAAATCACGATAATCCCTCGTTGACCGTTTCCCTCTCTTTCGGGTATACTCCTTTAGACACGCGCCTTCAAGCACACTACTTCCATCATTTTTACAACCAATTGAAAAATGTTACATTCCTCTACCTCAAACTACCCTGAACCAATCACGACAAAATCCAGGTGACGACAGACAGAAGGCAATCTAAAAATCGTGAAGAAGACTAACAAGAAATCGCAGACGAATACAGACACCGCAAACGGAACGGAAATTGAAACATAGAAAGCGCGACATTCCGAAGTTGAAAATAAAGCAAATCGCAGCCACTATAATCGCATAGTTATACGCGATCCAGGTGCTCAGCGACATTCCTTGTACGCTGAGAATAAGGTATCACAGAAGTGAAACATTTAGAAGTACATGGTTCATTTCTTTCGTGAATAAACCGCACCAATAGTCGTCGATTATGCATTTGGAGTAGCGCGGTTGCAAGTGGTCGCCGAGGGTTGCCATCGCGCCTGTTCTCAGAGCGTTGCTCGTAAGGGTGGTTTCGGTGGTTTATGGCGGTAGAAACGTGCAAACGTTTCAGCTCGCGATATACCGGGTATCTAGGTTGAATCTACGTAAAAACTGTATAATGTTTTGCTACACCTTCTGCGCTCACCGACAGAGGGAGAATAGGACAAGTTTCTCGCTCGTACTTGGTCCACTTCCAATTCACATATATACGTTAAATTACGACGATCTGGATCAGATAGTGAGGATTCTTGCACCACTTCCAAGACTGGCCAAATTCGCCGACCCAGGAAGTGCACCCACATCGATCAACAGTTTACAAAATACACAAAAGAATTCACAAAAGATGAAAGCATTCTCAGTCATACCTCAGAACCATACTTTTTTCGTAGCTTCTTTTTGGGACATCTTGTATAAAACTTGTATAAAATATATATGTCGTAGATTTAATTGTTTCTTTAAGAAGATCATAGGTTAAGCATTT
>CM052087.1:9864592-9876391 GCA_028453745.1 Agapostemon virescens
AAGCAGTTTTTAAGCTTCGTTTTGATACATCGCAATTATTGAATGTCCTATTAACACTTTAACTGCCCAGTCGACAGCCTGAAAAATTCCCGAAAATCAATGTAATTTATTTAACGCAGCAACAATTGAAAACTTCAAAATGTCTGACACATAGTTCTCCTTCAACCTTCTTGCAGTCTCCAGATACGAATTAAATTAAGTGCAACGAATATATTAGCGTACAAATTTATTTTTAAACATGGACGAATAATTCTGTCACCCACATGTGGTTAAAAACTCAGTGTTAAAAATAATTTGTACTTGTATTTTATGGAATTCTTAAGGATCTTGGTTAAGTCTGCGTTACAACATTGATGCATAAATTTTTGTTATTTTCATAAAGCAATGTAAAGTAGCCGCTTTCAGCGCTTCGCGAACCAAGTGTTAAAAATAAATTTATACTTCTGTTTTATGGAATTTTGAGGGTCCTGGTTTAACAGTTAATCCTTTGCACTCGAAGCTGTGTTTAACTCCAAACCCAAGGCATTTTTTCTGACCTAGAATATTTTCATTCTACACGATAGATTTAATTTTAGGCGTATGAAGTTCTTCTACTATTACTCGTCCTTTTAACAATTCAATTTTTCCGAACTTCTAACACCCTTATAAGGGTGACGCAATTATTTGTGCGATTTTTAAATGAATTTTCATGCTAATATATTCAGTACATTCAATCTGACGGTGGTCCAGGAAATTCAAGAAGATTGAAGAACTACTCAGTGTCATAGATTTTGTTCTTTCAATTTTTATTTTACTCGATAACTTGCTCCGACTTTATGCAATTTTTGCGGCTGCTGGTTTGACAGTCAATGTGTTAAACAGTGCTACGGCTATTTTTAATGGTGCCTCAGAGTCACCATTCGAGTGCAAACTGTTAAAATATACGAATACCGTTCGGTTAACACTAAAACTACCAGAAAGACTGCATTTATTGAGACCTCGTATAATTTTCATCGTAATGTCTTCTTCAATGAATAAGTTCAATGTAAATTCATTCGAAACATTCTGATAAGAATACTTGTATAATTTCAATAATTGTGGAAGATAAAATTAGGGACCAGTCATGTTGACTGGTTCGATAATTCTAGTCTTAAGCGTATAGCCAGTGTTCTTTCATATCTGGCGGCCATTTTGGAAGCCTTATTCCGTTACTGAACCCACCACGAAGTAACTGGTGACGTCAGGCATGGTATAATCGAAGACTGCCATAATAAACGAAGGATGGAACAGTGTCAGGTGACGACGAGACCCCGAAAAAAAAAGCCGTCGAACAAAGAGGATGACACTCGGAGAGATCAGGATGGCCGCTAATCGTTCCCTGGAATCTCGAAGGCGATCATCCGGCGTAAAAAAGTTCGGCCCGTCCCGAGGCCAGGATCGGGGACAGGGTAATTCGAGGAAGAGTTCGCAGGCCGGGCAATTAGAAGGATGACAAATCACAAATTAATCGGCGGCAATTAGCCTACGGGGTACGTACAATTGTCGTCGGTAAATTTAATTTCAGGCCAGACTACTTGTTACGCTGCTTAACGATGTAACAAGTTCCACGGAATTAATTCGCCGTCGGATTCTCTCGCTTCCTCTCTTTCTCTCTCGTCCTCTATCTCCTTCCTAGTTAGTAACCACCCTGCCGCCACTTTGACGATTTCTCATCGCGAGAACGAGCGATAGAGAGAACAAGAGGGAGAAAGAGAGAGGGGAAGAGAGAAGCGTACCTGAAGTAATTCCCGAGCGAATCGATTATCGCGGCCTCCTCCATAACGAATGACCAACCACCCCTGGAACCGCGCAAGACGAATGATAATCGTTTTTCACCAGATGTCCGGAAGTTTGCATCGTTCCGCCTCCCCTTCGCGTCACCTATCTCTCTCTCTCTCTTTCGCTGTGACTCTCTCTCTCTTTCTCTCGTTGTCTCCCGTCCTCTCCTGATATTCCACCCGGGACCCCCACCCCCTGGAGGTATGCACCATGCTCGCGACGTAATTTCTCGTCACGTCGATGCCAAGCCAGCTGAGATGAATTATTCCGCGGGTAATGGCGAACAATTGAAATACCCTTAGAGCCGCCGACGCCGAGGGCGGTCCGTGTCCTCGGGAGAGAGCCCCTGAAAAATTAACATTATTCCTCGGGTGGAACGAAGATCAAGAGGAACGCTCCCCCGGCGTCGTGGAACAGGATAGCCGGAAGCTGTACGCCTAATGTCCCGATGATTTCGAATCGATAACGAGTCGACCGAGTTCCCCCTCTGGCCACGTCAAAGCCAAAGAGCGAAAGTCGAATCGGATTAGGCTCGATTTTCACCAACACGAGGCAGAAATTCGTGTCTTTGTCGAGTACTGTTTGCGGAGCTGGAATACGACCGTACAGGAATTCCTGAGTCTATTCTTGATTGTTATTAAAATATTATTTGTATACATAGAATGTGTATTATTGTATTGTCTATTATTCTATTGATAATAGACAAGATGATAATAGACAGAATGTCTATTATTCTATTAATAATATATAATTATTCTACTTGTATAAATAATGTAACATAGAATGTAACACGCACAAAATCATCAAGAGAAGAAGATCGATACTTATTTAACCCTTAGCACTCCAATGGCTCCTCTGAGGGACACTAAAAATTGTCAGGCTATTATTTAATACAATTGCAATATTACAATGTTTGTATATAAAAAGTTAGTAAAAATTGAAGTGTTGCGCGTACGATTAATAGTAACAAATTTGACATGCACGAAAGGAAATGAACCGCGTCTAATGGAGTTCTTCTCGGACAAAAAATGCCTCGAAGCTAGGAATTTAAATAGCTTGAAGTGCAAAGGGTTAACTCCTGCTTGTGTAAATCAATGTAGAGCGTTTTTATTTTACGCACAAGTAGTCATTTTCTTCGCATAGAATATGTGGGATCAGGCCCCCCTTCCCCAGATTAAATAGACGTCGTTAGAAATTAGGGGCGGAAAGGAAATTAGACCGTGGGAGGGCCTCCTGAGTAAGTGAGACAGTCGATTGATTGCTACCAGAAGGTCCCAGGGTTCGATTTTCGATTTTTAAAAGCACCAAACGCGTTGGTTAAATTGTATAAATCCAGAAAATGGTTTTCAAAAGGTTTGGAGATCTCGTGTAAATTTAGAAGACGAATTTCCTCCATTTTGGTGCACGTTTTGGGATAAAGCGACAACCGCGCGTCGTACAGGAGCGTCGTCTGTTCTTGGAGGATTCAACTTGTAGCCTGTCATCCTCGGATCAAAGGGAAAGGGTAGAGGGAAAGGATGGAGAGAAGGTGGGCTGCTGCAGGAAGAGTAGACGCACAGATGCGAGTCGATAGCAGGCATCGCGAGGGCCTCCGTTTTACTGGATCTTTCCTGTCGGTAATCAAAGATTTATATCAGCTCTCCGGAGAGGTTCGAAGCTGCCGAGATGCCGGTGTGCAGCAGCACGATCGACGACGCGGACAGAGTAACAGAGAAAGAGAGGAGGACACCGAGAACTGATCCGCTACCAAGTTCCCTACGACCGACGGGGTCCACGATCGCCAGATATCGTCTATGCAAACCGAATACTAGGATGAATTAATGCCACGGCCGCGATACGATGCGCTGCTTTTATGTTAATGCCGGGGCTGCGCGTTCACCGACTGCAACGCGCTCGCAGAACACTGATGGATGTTCCGCGGTTACGCTCGCGAGATAAGTCGTCTCTCCTGCATTGGCGTAACGATTCCGATCCGGACGGGATAAGAGCACTTGGGAACGAGGGAGGAACGGTCGATGCTAAATAGAAATACGCTGCTACCTGGTCGACGGGTTTTACCTGGACCCTCGGAAGGAATAGTCTTCGCGATGATCTCGAAATATTTCGGCGAGGATCCGCGAAACACTCGCTTGGACATCGATCGGGACCTTGGAGCTACGTGTAGTACCAGGTAGATCTGAGGGAATTTGCAGATCTGCGAAATACCTGTCTGCTACTCTGTAATTATTGCAGACTTTTGGAAAAAAGGGGACTCGATAGTTGTAGCTGAGCAGCTTCCCTAGGAAGACGCTAACTTTTCCTAATTTCTATATGTAGATTGATTAATGGGAGCTCGAATCCACACTATTTAAGGCAATAGTGAAAGTGAAATTGCAGTCGTTTAGCTAATTTATTGGCATTCTTTATTTGGACGAATCAATTCGCTTGAGAATTGGTTAGGACCTTCGTGGATCGATCCGAGGGAGTTTGATACTCTGTGATTATTGTAGGACCTTGGGAAAAAGGACACTAGTCCCAGAGGACTCGAATTCATGACCCCGAGATTTCTAACTCATCAGCTTCCGCAGACACCTACGGGACCCTCTAACTTTTCCTAATTTCCACAGGTATTTTAATTAATGGGAGCTCGAATCTACACTATTTAAGGCAATAGTGAAATTAAAATTGCAGTGGTTCAAATAATTTATTGGCATTCTTTATTTGGACAAATAAACTCGCTTGGGAATTGGTTAGCACCTTCGTGGTTCGATCCGAGGGAGTCTGCTGTTCTGTGGCTATTGTAGGATCTTAGGAAAAAGGGGGCACTCGAACCTGCAACCTCAATATTTACAGCTGATCTGCTTCCAGAGAAACCCTCCAATGTATTCTAATCTGCATGCATATTTTTGTTTATGCAGGTGCGAATTCACATTATCTAAGACTACAGCGAAATTAAAATTGCAGTCGTTGAGCTAATTTATTGGCATTCTTTATTTGGATGAACCAACTTGCTTGGGAATTGGTTAGGATCTTTGTGGATCAATTAGAGGCAGTCTGCTGCTCTGTGGCCATTGCAGGATCTTGGGAAAAAGGACACTAGTCCCAGAGGACTCGAATCCGTGACCCCGAGATTTGTTACTCGTCAGCTTCCACAGACACCTACGGGACCCTCTAACTTTTCCTAATTTCCACACGTACTTTGATTAATGGGAGCTCGAATCTACACTATTTAAAGCAATAGTGAAATTAAAATTGCAGTGGTTCAACTAATTTATTGGCATTCTTTATTTGGATGAACCAACTTGTTTGGGAATTGGTTAGGACCTTCGCGAATCGATCCGAGGGAGTTTCCTGCTCTGTGACTGTTGCAAGATCTTAGGGAAAAGGACGTACTCGAACCTGCTACCTCAATATTTACAACTGATCTGCTTCCAGAGAAACCCTCCAATGTATTCTAATCTGCATGCATATTTTTGTTTATGCAGGTGCGAATTCACATTATCTAAGACTATAGCGAAATTAAAATTGCAGTCGTTGAGCTAATTTATTGGCATTCTTTATTTGGATGAACCAACTTGCTTGGGAATTGGTTAGGATCTTTGTGGATCAATTAGAGGCAGTCTGCTGCTCTGTGGACATTGTAGGATCTTAGGAAAAAGACATTTACAGTTGATCTGCTTCCTGCGAAACCCTCCTACTTTTTCTAATCTGCATTCATATTTTTGTTTATGCAGGCGCGAACTCACATTATCTAAGACTAAAGCGAAATTAAAATTGCAATCTTTCAGCTAATTTATTGGCATTCTTTATTTGGACAAACTCGCTTGGGAAATGGTTAGGACCTTCGAGGATCGATCCCAGACAGTCTGCTGCTCTGTGGCCATTGTAGGATCTCAGGAAAAAGGACACTAGTCCCACAGGACTCGAATCCGTGACATTTTATTAATCTTCGTTATTCGATTATCGAATCGTTAGATTCGTTGAGATTATTTGTGACAGAACAGCGAGCTAGCCTCTCAATTTTAGAGTTAGAATAACTTCGAACGAATGCTGTTGTTGTATTTCGGGAAGCTTCACGATTACGTTGACGCAACTTCGCGTCTTCCGTGGATGTTGACGGAGACTTCGACTTGTTCGCTGTTCGTGCATTTACTGTAGTATGTATTATGTATGTAGGATCTATGTATGTAGGATCTATGTATGTTCCGGTGTCGTCTCTTTGTTGAGCCAAGACCTCATTGATTCAAGCTGTGTAATCACTTTTTGTACAAGCATCTTCACTGTTCTAATAATAGTAAAATAAAGACTCCTCCGGCAGTTTCAGCACTAAAATACTTAGCAGACGTAGACGAACACTCTGTATACGCAACCTCGCACGAAGCACAGCTAGAGGCTGTTTGAAAACCAAACTCTATTCGCTATTCTAACGGATAGTCTAGGTTTGGCTTGGGTACTTAACTACGCCAGTACCATTATACTGTCTGCAGAATTTCTGCAGTCTCTGTTTCAGCAACTCGAACGTGAAAATTCTAATGATCGCTCTTACCGGATGATACCTGTGTCTCCTGACTCCCATTAGCATCCCCTTGCTCTCTTTATCTCTCACACTCTACGTTTACCTCGTCTTTAATCGATAGTCGCCGATTGAATAAAACAATCGATCGAATCGACTCCTACGAAGGCAGTTTTATATAACTTCTGCTGGAATTTTACTTTAAAATGTACACACCACTTTCTAAATGAGTAACGCTCTTTATCACGTGTATATTTTAATTGTACAACAAAGATGTGGTTGAAAACTATTGCGTATAAAAATGAAATTGTTTTAGCGTCTCTCAGTGGCCAGCAATAATAGAGGATTGCCGAGTTTACTTTCCCAAATAGGGATAGAAACAACGACAGGCAGTGTCGTTTAAAAATAAAACACATTAACACTTTAACTGCCAGAATAACAACCTCAAAAATTCAACAAAATCAAAGTAATTTATTTGATGAAACAACAATTTAAAATTTAAAATGCACGACACACAGTTGTCCTTCTACCTTCTCGTATTCTCCAGATTTCAACTGAATGTAGTGCAACGATTATATTAATGTACAAATTTATTTTTAAATAGTGGTAAATTTCTCTGTCACCCATATATCTTCTTCATTCGAAGAAAATGAAAATGCACAAGCTTAAAGTAAAATATGAACGAATTAAAAGCATACGACGATAGACAACAATAGCGGGATCATCCGCATCGTAAACCTTCTTGTATCTGTTTAAAAAATTACTGTTCGCAAATTAACAACTGTGATTGTATCTTGGCCTGACAGATTCTAATCTAATACAATGCGCTATATTTTTCAGGACTGGACGACACAGACGACGGTCCTCATTTTACGGCCCCGCTGGGTCTTTCCGTCCCTCGGAGAAACCGTCCCTGATGCCCAACCACTTAAGCCAAGGTTTCGTTAAATTCCAACAACTTCGATAATTGTAAATTAAAACGTCCAAAAAACGCTGACGCTTTTAGATTTCAAGTGCCGCACGCAGAATAAAATTCCTAGCAAAAACCAAACTTTGTCGGGTCTCACATTTCAATTTAACAATTGAAGCAATCGGTTTTCGAATTCACGAAAATGCAACGAATCCGTGGCATCTTTAGTTTCGAGTGCTTAGGCTTAAGGGGCGGGTTTTGTCAGAAGGATCCACGCGGGGGCGTAAAGGCGAGACCATTGTCTCTGCGTTTTCTGCAATTCTCCTTTTTACATTTATATACATTAAACACAGCTCATGCAGAATCCATTGTATCGCTATTTCTAGGCAACAGTTTGTAATACAATTAAAGTAAATCAAGAATACAAAGTTTTATCATTTGGAAAATAGTGTACAGTTTAGAAGACAATTTTCTAATCAGTAACGAAACAATGGCGTTTAGAATGCACTGTACGCCAGAGTGAAAAGGTAACGAAGGATCAAAGCTAGTAATTAGATTAAGGAGAAGCGAGCTGGACCCTCGCTTTCAAAGTCAACTTTTCGGCAGCCCTTTTCAACGAATCTGTATCAGTCACGACGAACGATCTCCTTGCATCTTGTACAATTTATCGAGCCGGTGGCATTTACTGCGAGTTTACCGTGCCTTGTCGGTAACTAGTAACAACGAGCCACAATCAAAAACCTACACGTTTACAGTTCGATAATAAAGGTTGGGCACCGATTGTAGTTATTAGACCGTTCAGCAATTCCATTCGATCCCAGTTACCTAGCCCAGTCTAAGACAAAGGAACGGTCCTGTGACTCATCGCGACAGTAGAACAGGCTCCCTGGGGAGGAAAGTTCTCTCGTTAGAAGAAACGGAACGTACTAAGAACGAAAAAGAGAGAGAGAAGGAGAGGAACGAGGCGATAAAGTAATCGTAAAAGGGAAACGTCGATTCGCGAGGGCATTGTTGTTGCTCCGCGGCCGAAAGTTGCCGGGAAATCCATTATCAGTTCCGTAACCGCGGCGGTAACAATGCCGATGGAAAAAGTTATTAATAGTTAGAGGCTGACAGGCCGTATCGACCTTTACGGCCGAACAAAAGTGCTCCGAGAGTCGTTAAGAAAGAGTTTCCGGTCTGTCTCTCTTTCGCTTGTTCTCTCATGCCGCTGATCGCGAAGACGACGTCACAATGACGGAACCGTGCGTGTGCAGAGAGGGGTTCGGAGATGACGAATGATTCATCTCTCGTGAAGATTCTTCCTGGCAGACGGGGAACGCGACGGCCTCGTTGCCGAAGGTCTGGTATCGAATTGCCGGTCGAATCGAATCAATCGGCAGCATCGTCGTAATTCAAAGTGCAGGCACGCAGACTTGACCAGGACGCAGCGCGAACTGGATGGGAGCGGGGAATCTTGTTTCTTCGTTACGGGACTGTGCCTTTGGGGAGAGAAATGGGAGCGGGTGATGGGGGCGTATTTCGATGGTGTTTCGTATTTTCAGGGGGAACGTTCGTTTGCGAATCTCGGTGCATTTCGAGGATGTTAACACTTTATCGACCGGAAGCCTATTAGTAGGCTTTTCAATATTCGCGCTGTATCAAAATGAAGCTTAAAATTCTAGTTTTACATTCCAATTTTTAACAACATTATTAGACAATATTATTGGGGATGCATTGTTGATTCTCAATAAAAATTGCTGCCAGCCTTGAAAGACCCATTAACACGTTAAGCGCCACGCCGAATTTCTGTGCCGTTCCGATCAAGCCACGGTTAGCCGTCAGGCGGGCTAACTTAAAAAGTTTTCAGTCATGGATCATGGACCTTACAAAAATTCTGAGATAATCGCCGGTCAGTAAAGTGTTAAGGCGAACATCCCGCGGTCCAAGGAGGAGGTCGCTTAAGAACGATGCCTCCATAAATAAAGGTAAAAGATAAAGTTAAGATAAAAATGTGCAAATATTTCGGCTCGGGTTATATCCAGTATCTAGATTAACACTAGAACTATCAAACCAGTCAAAATGAGTGGTACTTACATATTTTTATCGCAATTATTGAAGTTATAAGAATGTTTTCATTAGTAATTTTCCGATGTACTTCTTTAACACCTTGACTGCCACGTCACCCATATATGGGTGACAGAATTGTTTATCCATGTTTAAAAATAAATTTGTACGTTAATATATTCGTTGCACTCAATGAAGTTGATATCTGGAGAATACAGAAAGGTTGAAAGATAACTTTGTGTCGTACGTTCTAGATTTTCAATCGTTGCTTCATTATATGAATTACTTCAAAAATTGAGTTAAGTTTGAATAAATGCAATCTTGTTATTATCACAAAGCAATGTATATCGTTGGATTTATTGTCCGGTAGTTCTACTGTTAAATCCGACTAAAATCGTATAATATCTGTTGCTCAGGGACGAAATACACTCCAATTAAGATTCTAAGAGTAACAGACGATGAAAAAAGCCTCCTTTCCCCGGTCCATCGATTCTCTCGGCGGAAGATCACTCTATTCTCCCTTTGATTCGTATCACCCTCGGTTCCGTGCTGATTTCGAACAATGCAACGACCGCTAAGAACAGCCTGATGCGTGTTCTATCATCAACCATGGACCGCACCCTCAACGGCGAAGGGGATGAAGAAGAAGAAGAAGAAGAAGAAGAAGAAGTAGGAGGGGACGACGAAGAAACGGAAGAAGACGACGAGACGCAGAGAAGGAGAGGCTCTGTAGGGTGTCGTCGATGGTGCCAGGAAGGAAGGGGGGTAAGGGGCGAGGAACCAAGCGTAGAGGGAAGAAGGAGACGCAGAAAACCAGCATAAATCACAATTATAATCAACGTGCTCGAAAGTTACACCAGGTTCGTCCCCTTTGGCCCCCGCGACTCGCGGCTGCCGGCGTCGCATGAAAATTTATCGCCTAACTTCGGTTTCCTTCAAGGTCGGGGCCCCGGTGCTTTGCATACGTCGCTTCTTCCACGGTTTTTCGCGAGTTTCCGCGGGCAGAAGCCGAGGCTCGTTCGCCGTCATGCCGGTTGCACTTCCCCGCCGCGGCGGAAGCGAGTCGCGGGCAAGAACCGCGGAATAAAAACGAGATCCTGCTTTATCCCGGCGACTCCCGAGCAAATGTTTTCCATTTTTTGCATTAACCAACTTCCCCCACCCAGCGATCGTTGCGATCCGTTGTGCCCGCGAATTCAAGAAATTTCGCAACACCCGTAAATCCCCTTCCAGCCAAGCCGCGCGAAGAACCTTGCTTTCGATTCCGGATTTCCTCGGGATTTCTTTTACAACGCATTCCGCGTTGCGTTTCTAGTCGCGTAATCTGTAATTCGTGATGACAATACTGTAAACCTGACGAATACTCTCCGCGTCGTTCAAAAGGAGATCCTCTTCGAGTTACGCTGCGCGAAACGCGAGGAGCTTGTTTCGAACTCTCTGCATTCGCTCGCTTTTTATTAACGCGTTTTGCATCGCGTTTCTAGCCGTGTAATCTGTCATTTGGAAGGACCAAACTGTGCTTCTTTGTGGAAAATTCGATTTGCATGCGGAGCTGTGAGAGAAATAAAGCGGAGGGATTATTTGTTTCGTTGATTAAAAGATTCTTCATAGTCGAAATAGAAATGGAAGAATTTGTAGTCGTAGACGCGTTTTCCTGTATCTTATGCACTTTTTCGACTGGAATAGTTCAATTGTACATGGTTTACCGATTATCACTGATATTTAACCATACAGGAATTTTTATAATCTTGTTAAGTGCGAACTGATGGTGTGACAATTTTTAACAATAAATTTAGAACAAAGTCAAAATGACTGGATCCTGATTTTTTCGTTTACAGTTACTGAAGTTCTAAAAATATTTTCATCAGAAAATTTCGAATGAATTTCTTCATTGAGGCAGACATTACGATGAAAATTTATTACGTGGTAGTTCTAGTGTTAATGGCGTCTCAAAGACGTCATTCGAGTTGTTAAGGGTTGATGCATCCATAGCTGATGTTCGCAAATATTCACAAAATTGTGAATCTAATAAAAATAAATGGTTAGCCGTCTTCGACAGCCACCACTTTTTCGAAGCTGCTAGTCTAAAATTTAATTTCTGAAGGCCACTCAGTCTATCAAGGATCCGCGATCAGCTCCGTCTTGAAGACGACGCGAAAATATCCTCGCAGAAGCGCGAAGGTAGCTGGTGTTCGGTCCGTTCCCCTGAACTCTCCCGGAACAAGGGTCGGCCAAGGGATTCGACGACAAAGACCTAGAAGGGACTCAGCCACCCTATGCGTTCGCCCCGAAGTCCTCGAAACTATTCCAATCGTAAAATACTTGAGGAACTGCGCCGATGCGAGCCACGTTGCAGTTTTAAATTGGACTACAATCTCGAAGCTGGCTATTCTCTCTGTACGTACACGCTTCGGACCGTAAATTGATTCTTGGACGAGTGAAGCAGAGCGACAGAGAGGGGACGGGGGACAGAGAAAGACAGAGTGAAAGCGAGAGAGAGAGAGAGAGAGAGAGAGAGAGAGAGAGAGAGAGAGAGAGAGAGAGAGAGGAAGAG
>CM052087.1:9876401-9888465 GCA_028453745.1 Agapostemon virescens
AGAGACTGTGACAAAAAGAGAGATAGAGAGACAGCGACGGAACGAGAGAAAGAGATAGAGGTAGAAAGACAATGAGAGAGACAGAGGGAGACATAAGAAGACAGAGAGAAAGAGAGAGAGAGACTCAAAGAGGAAGAGAGAGAGTGGGAGAAAGAGTGAGAGATTCAGAGAGGAAGAGAGAGACTGGGAGAAGGAGTGAGAGAGAGACAAAGGAAAACAGAAAGAAGAAGCGAGCGAGAGGGAGAAAGAGCGAAACGAAGAGAGAGTAACAGAGAGAACGAGTGAGAGAGAAAGCGACAGGTAGAAAGCCTGAGACGAAGAAAGAGTGACAGAGAGAAAGAGAGCGACACGGAGAAAGTGTAGGAAAATGAGAAAGCGAGAAAGAATTAGAAAATAAGAGAGAGAGAGAAAAAGTGAGAGAAATAAAGTGAAAGAGAGAAAGAGTGAGGAAAAGCAGAAAGAAAGTGACGATGAGAAAGAGTGAGAAAAAGAGAGAGACGGACAGAAAAAGTGAGAAAAAGAGAGCGAAAAGGAGAAAGAATGAGAGACAGAAACAGAGAGAGAGAAGAAGAAGAAGCGAACGTAAGGAGTAAGGCTCTGAATTCCTCGCGGGTTTTAAGGAAACCCCGGTTAGAAATGCCTCGCGACGGTCCCCATAAATCCAGCGAACGTACTTGTTCGCTACGTGATGCATTTCTTCCGCGCGATATACACCGTATCCTCCTCTAAATCATCCCGATAAGACGATACGATGTTCTCGGGGCCCGCGCGCGCGAGCTGGATAGACGCCTTCTCCCTGTCGCGGAATCAATGAGGCGAGCTTCGAGCTTTCGTTTCGTCGTGGGAGACGCTATCGATGCGAGGATTAATTTATGGCGACGCTGAGCGGACATCGCGATCCGCTAAATCAGCCTTTCTCAAACCTTTTGTCACGCGAAACCAACAGGTTCGATTTCTGCGGCACCGTGGCTCGAACGCTTGCCGCACCAACATTTTCATGGTGTTGCTGCACGTTAACGTTTCGACTTGCTAACGGGAATCTAGAAATTCCAACATCCTCAGAATTATACGTAACCCTGATTTAATCTTGCTATAAAAATGGCGCACAAGTCAATTTTGAAAATGGCAACGAATCGTTCGTTTATATACTGTGCAGAAAACTCGGTTGTCAATATATTAACCCTTAGCACTCGAATGGCGCTTCTAAGGCGCTATTAAAAATTGCTATAATATTATTTAAGTAATTTTTACGTCGCTACGTTTACAGTTAAGAAATCGTTAAGAATGTTAGTGGTGTAAGTACGAGTAATAGTAATTAATCTTATATGCAGGACAGGATATAAACTGTATACATATTTAAAGAGGAAGGTTTGAGGAAGATTTTCACGTTGGAATCATGTCGATAGCTCTAATAGTTTGGTCGGGGGACGCCTTCAAAGATTGCCAAATATCGCCAACTAGTAAAGGGACGACCCCCTACCTGTCGAAAAATTGGAAAAAATTGGAAAAAAATTTTGGATCGCCGATTCTTTTGTAATTTTGGTTACACGTTTCTACACCAATAGACAGAGTGTATGCCAATTTTCAGGTCGATCAGAATCGAATTGCAGCCGTGGCGCGACTTTGAAATTTCGGGGCGATCGATGGCGAAAATGGGAAAAATTGGGGTTGATAAAAGGTAGCTTCCTGAAGTCCCCTGAAACGCTAGTCTAAAAAATGAGGGCTCTTCTTAAAGAGGAAGGTTTGAGGAAGATTTTAGCGTTTGATTCATGTCGATAGCTCTAATAGTTTGGCCGGGGCACGACTTCAAACATTTGCCAAATATCGCCACAAAATCGCTAAGTATTGAAGGTGAAATCTCGGGGCGATCAATGGCGAAAATGGGAAAAATGGGATTGATAAAACGATGCCACCTGGATTTCCCTGAAATGCTAGCCTCGATATTGAGTAACATATTTAAAGAGGAAGGTTTTTTAACAAATTGCTCAACCGTTTTCATATCGCCGTTATTGGATCCTGGCAATTATTTGGAAACTGCACAGACATTTTTATACAACCATTGTTCGAATAGAAATAGCGCAGACGCGTTTACCCACAGTTGTGTCATAGTTAATAATTACAGAAACATTTTTCGTACTCCCATTATTCGATCACACACTTCACCGATGTTTTTGTGTCGCCATTGTGTGGTTGGAAACTGTTGAAACCCTTTTTACACAGTCGTTATCGAATTAGAAACTACGCAGGCACTATCCGGAACAAAGATTGCCAATCGTACAGCCATTCTTTACAGAACAAGGCTCTCAGACTCAGAAGCATGCTCGAAGTACTAGCCGCATGATGCACAGACGAAAGAATAAAATGAATAAGCGTGCACAAATGCGAATAATAACACTGAAGGAGACGAGTATTAAATTTCGACCAGCCCGGTGCACTTAGAATTGATTGAAAAGCTTGGAATAAATGGTTTTCGGCCGCCTCTCGACGGAAGAAGAAGAACAACGATCCGCTAATTGTGATCGGACATTTATCAAAAGTTGCATCTAATTGCCATTTACGCCCACGAAACACAGTCCCCCAGGAAACAAAGACCGTGGCGATTCTTTCGTGTCAGTGGGTCGCAACGTCTCTCCCCCTGGCGCGTGACGAACGGCTTTCTTCATGTTTATTTAATCAAGATTCTACGGCGAATGTCACGGTCTTTCTTTCTCTCTCTTTCTTTATTTGTGTCTTTCTTTCTCTCTGTCTCTCCGCCAGCTTATCCCCCCGGTGTCAGAACCCGATGTCCCTGTCTCGGCCTCGTCTCCGCCAAATTAGGGTGACGCGGAGTGAACCGACCCTCTGTCTCTCTGGAACAGTGCTGTAAAAATCCTGGTTACCGTAAACTCATCAAGGAACCATTAACTGCCACCCCTCGAGTCGCGAGATTACAAATGCAGAGTGACTACCAGAATGCAAAAGTCGATCTTCCCCATTCGTGATTTAGAACAATCCCCAATTAGAATTTTAACTATACATTTTTAGAACAGCAATTCCAGTTAATCTTCCGGTCGTCCATCCCTAATTTTGGCATTTTTATTTGTCTCTAGGTTTCACATTGACTGTAATAATAAATGAAATTCGTAAAATTCAGAATCGTCATTCTCAGTTTCAAATAAACTACTACGATTCTGATTCCTATTGCTAAATGTCTGTAGAACAGCAGTCGCAGTTAAAAACTGGAATTATCCGACGCGTTTACTGATAAGGCTAATAAAATAAAAAGTTAAATTGCTAGAAAGAACAAACGCGAGAGAGATTCCACGTTAAAGAATGAATACGATAGAAAAACCTGAAACCAGAAAAATAAGCCAAGCAAAATAAACGATCGAAGTCGTTCCACTGAAACAATGTACAGAACGCGCAGTCTCTGCGAAAATCATCGGAAAATGTAGCAAGTTGATACAGGGTGTGTGACTGAGAACGAGAGTTTAATGAACCTCCGCACGGTAGAATCGGCGAGAAACGAAAAACCGTTTGCAAACAGTTTAATTACGCGAGGGAATAGAGGTTTAGCAGGTTGGCGAAAGGGGGTTGAAAAGGTGTCCGGTGAAAAAGCTGATCTAAACTATACGCACGCGCTATGGAATTGAAACAGTTGGCGATTCCGGCGATGTTCCCAAAGTCCACACAGAGTCAAAATTCTCTGGAGCAGGAGCAGAAAGTTTCCGCCGTAAAAATGAACATCGCGACGGCACACCGAGTGGCGCGAGTTAATTCTCCGGAGCTGCCCTGGTATCCCATTCCCCACGGGGGCTAGGGGTTGCCCGGAGGTACATCCGAAGGTAAAGGATTAGAGATTCAGTTCGTTTAATATCGGGGAACGTTTCAATCGAAAATCGTTTTACACGGATCGGATTTTTTCACGAGGGATCGACGGAGGAGCTGTACGTTACTGGAATTCATCCGGCCGACAAACGTCATCCCCTCGAAACTGTCTGTCACTGCAGACTTTGGGGATGCCAGGCAACGCGTGGAAAGAGAGGATCGGATAGCTTCGGTATAACGATCGACGAGGATAGGACGAACACTGGGTAGTAGGTATTGTTCAGAGGAAATAGAACGAGGGCCGGTTCGTGCGGGAAGAACGGGAGAACCCCGGTTCAGCTGATAATCCCGCGGAAGAAGGGCTTAGAGGCTAAGTTGTCGGGCTTATCTGCCGGTGCTTTTTACCCCGACGTAAGATGCGCATCCCGCGACGTAATACCGAACGCGTTCCTATCATGATTCCTTGCACCTGGCCCCCCGAGGTCCGTTCGAGAAGTTGAAACGTCGGTCGAAATCGCGGAAGTCTAAAATCGAGTCCTTTCGCAGCTACGCGATGATATATCCATTGAATGTTTACATCGCGCATTGAGGTGTCTTCGGCATGATAAAATTGGCCAGGTTAATGGACAAGATCATACAGAAGTGACGTTTGTTAAAACTTTTCATACAACGTCCAATGGATTCATAGATGAAGTAGAAACGTCGGTCGAAATCGCGGAAGTCGAAAATCGGGTCGTTTCGCAGCTACGCGATGATATTTCTGTTAAATCGTTTACATCGCACTGTGAGGTGTCTTTGGCATCATGAAATTGGCCAGGCTAATAGACGAGATCATACGGAAGTGATGCCTACCAAAACTTTCCATACAAGGTCCCATGGATTCATCGATTGAGCAAAAACGTCGGTCGAAATCAAGGAAGTCGAAAATCGGGTCGTTTCGCAGCTACGCAATGATATATCCATTGAATGTTTACATCGCACTTCCAGGTATTTTCGGCAAGTAGAAATTGGCCAGACTAATGGACAAGATCATACAGAAGTGATGTTTATTAAAGCTTTCCATTCAAGGCCCCATTCATTTGACGATTGAGCAAAAACGTCGGTCGAATTCGCAGAAGTAAAAAGTCGGGTCCTTTCGCAGCTACGCGATAATATATCCATTGAATGTTTACATCGCGCATTGAGGTGTCTTCAGCATGAAGAAATTGGCCAGACTAATAGACGAGATTACATGGAAGTGATGACTACCAAAACATTCCATACAACGTCCCATGGATTCATCGATTGAGCAAAAACGTCGGTCGAAATCGCGGAAGTTGAAAATCGGGTCCTTTCGCAGCTACACAATGATATTTTTATTAAATCGTTTACATCGCACTTTGAGGTGTCTTCAGCATGATGAAATCTGCCAGACTAATGGCCGAGATCATACGGAAGTGATGCCCACCAAAACTTTCCATACAAGGTCCCATTTCTTCATCGATGAAGTAGAAACGTCGGTCGAACTTGCAGAAATTTATGTCGAGATCTTTTCGAAGACAAACGCCCATATTTCTATAAAATTGTTTATAACCGTATTAACATGTTTGCAGCTAGTTGGAATTTTACAGATTGGTAGACAATGTCGTGGAGAAATCGTCGTCTATCCTAATCTGATGAAAAGATGTCTTTCCTAAGGTTCTATAAAAAAATCGAAATATCGGATGAAGTTGCAGACGTCGAAGCACAAGATCCTTCCAACGCGGAGAAAACTGATAAAGCCAGACTTAATTTCCACAGTTTCCCCGACGGTAAATGACGACAAAACGAAAGCTACCGAAACTGAAAAGTTAGATAATGCCTTTGAACGTTCAGTCGAGTACGTTTTCGCGAGTACGCGTAGACTATCTGGAAAAGCCCGACAACTTGGAAGTTACCTTAAAATTGCTGATCTAACTTGCTAGAAATATCGCAGCTCCGCATCGATCGGAAACTGTAAAGTTACAGGAGAAGTCTCGCGGGTCCCAGCAGACCCCAGCGACGGTCGTTAGAAGCTTACAAGCTATCGATTAGCGAGCTTCCTCTCGGAATCGCATTAGCCGATCGATCGTCGAAAAAAACCGACGAAGGGAAAGAAAGAACAACGCAAGGTTCATTAACGGAGAGTCTCCGTTAATCGAGCAACTTTTCTCGTTTGCTCTTCCCAATTCGGCTCGACAAACTGCCGCTTAATGCAATTACCCTCTCTCTCCATCCGCGGGGTACACTAATCGAATAATTCCCTTCCCCCTTTTTTCGACTAATACACCGACGATAATAAGTGTCTTCATTGTCGCAAGGGGTGCTCTGCGCACGACGCGTGCAACCCCATTCGCTGAGATGAGTAATACTATACAGGGTGTCCAAGAATGTGCAGCTTCCTTCAAAGGGGTGATTCCTGAAATTATCCCAAGAAACTTTTCCCTTTGCCGATTCTCGATTCGACGCTCCGTTTTCGAGTTTTTGATAAAAATAAAACTTGCACCAATCAGAGCGCGGATGCAACGGACGCGAATGGCACCACCCTCCGATTGGTCCGCGTTTTCCGTTAAGAACTAGAGAACAGAACCGCGTGCGACATTTTCGCAAAAGTTTCTTCGAGTAATCCCGGAATAATCCCACTTCGAGAATCCCGGGGCGTTTTTCTTCGCCGAGAACGATTCCCGACACGTCTCGAATCCCGTTGACAAATCATAGACAGGCCCACGGCGGCTTCTTTCGATGATAATAATTTTTTACCGTGCGGAACAAGGTCGGACAAATATTCGAGAAGGGAAGAGACACGCGAATAGGACGCGTGGCGTCGCGACGCGCATCGTCGTCGGGGACGCAGTTTGCATTTTTCAACGTCGAAACTTCCGTTGCGCGCTGTTCCCTCGAGACACGCCGTGTCACAGAATCGAACGGAGGAAATAGGGACAAGACGGAGAGATTGCGTCCCTCGGCGATAGCTCTCGCAATCCTAATGTCCACAAACACTGCGGAATCGTTGATCGCTCGAGCACAAGTCAGTGGTTTATGCGTTGTCAACGATGCCTCGATTACGAACGCAGAGCAATTTGTCCGAAACGGAAAGTAGTGTCATCGGGGAGCATTCTGTAACCTCTTCGGACACTTCATCCCCTATTGTGTGCCTTCTTCGTCCCTATTTCATCTTGCTTTTGTCGAGGGATGGAAGAAGTATAAATAACCGTATATGTTTAACACTTTAACTGCCCAACTAGCAACCTCAAAAATTCCACAAAATTAAAGCGATTTATATAATGAAACAACGATTGAAAATTTAAATCGTATAACGCATAGCTGTCTTTCAACCTTCTTGTATTCTCCAGATATTAACTGAATTAAGTGCAACGAATATATTAACGTACAAATTTATTTTTATATATGGACAAACAATTCTGTCACCCATATATGGGTGACGTGGCGATCAAAGTGTTAAAAGGAAAAAGACTGTGGAAGAATATGTACAAGACGGGCGCACAAGTACTCGCAGGTATGTCTAAAAACAGCCCTTAACACTTTACCGACCGGCGATTATTTCAGAATCTTTTATATTCATAATCTATCACTGAAAACTTTTTAATGGATCCCTCAACGTCGACAGTAATTTTTATTGCGAATCAACAAGACCTCCTAAGTAACGTTATCTAATAATTTCGATACAGATTACAATGTAAAAGCAATTTTTTATGTCTCATTTTGTTAAGGGGCAATTATTGAAAAACATATTAATAGGCTCCCGTAGGTAAAGTGTTAACAAATGTGTATGTCAGAGAAGGCATCGGTTATTTCGGAGGTGTAGAGTTTTCTACAAATGCAAGGATTCTCAGTGCATTTCCCAAACAGCTATAATGTAATTCCGATGCCATCGATGAATATAACGAGTGTCAGTAAAATTAGAAACTTACTTGAAGGAATCACTTGGCCTGCGCATTTTTACTGATTTTACTAAATAGAATATTGTAAAAATGGCCGACCTGTTTATTTCAGAAGAATTTCATAGTCTAACCCTCAAAGAACGATTGCACAGTCGTAAGTTAAAATTCACGAAATCGATAATGTTCTCGTAATAGTTAATAATTATCCAAAAAGAAGAAAGACCAAAGTGAAAATGATTGAACCAGGGTGCGCGGAAAAGTGCGCGAAACGAACCAGAAAAAGAATAAAATAAACACGTCCCCCCGTCGTTCGTACAAAGCAACGTTAAAAACAATCACTGTCAAAGTTACGTCAACGGAATGTTAGAGCAACGTGTACAGAAAACAGCAAAGAATCGCGAAGAGGAATATATTCGAACACCTGAGCTACTGTCGCAAGCAGTGATGCGGAGGAATTTATCGGGGGTGCGGAGAGGATGGACGCGTGAACGTCGATATTCCGCGCGAAGTCACCCCGAAGGGGCGTCGCGTATGGACAGCCGGAACGAGGGGGTGGTTCTGCATAAATTCGGGGACTGCAATTGGCGACCGAATACTTTTACAATTCAAATTATGGAAATCCCGCGGGTGTACGTACCTAGCGGACGACGTTGCTGCGTGGCGCGCGCGTACGTCGAACACGAGCGGATTTATTTCTCACAGAAAGTGAGAGAGAAAGGGAGAACCACCCCTTGGAACCTCCCCTATTGTAGTCGTTCACCTCTATCGACGCGTGCTCGCTTCCTCGTTGATTTCTCTCCCTTTCTCTTCCATTTCTCCGTCGGTCGATCGGTAGACAAAAAGAAAGGAGAAAAAAGAGCGCACCCTTGGAAAATAAAAAGGGAAGCGATGCAGTGGCAGCGGACGATAAACGGATATCGCGATCGCCGATTCTAATTCTATAATTCCGTGCTTAAGCCGGGTCCGCAGACCCGGAGGGCCGGGTTCTAGGACTCGCTATATACGACAGGGACCGCGTACAACAGTTTTATCTAAATCCGAGTCACGCGCCTCGCTTCATCCCCTTTAATGCCCGGCGGAGGCTGCTGCGGTGACCGGCTGCCGGAGCGACGCGGAAAACCGGAGCGGATCTATACGCTCCGCGGTTCCGTGCGTTACCAGAGCTCACGTTAGATTTCGCTGTTGCTCGATACACCACTCGAGCAATCATTCGCTGGAGAAATTCTTCGGCTCTCGACGAAAAACGATCGGATATTTTCGATATTCGTGAAAAGAAGCGACTCCCTAAACCGCCGGAATAAAATTTCCTTTCTAACGGACGAGGGGATTTATCGGTCTGCCTCGAGAGCCGAGCCGCGAATGGTTTGTTGTTGTCGCTAGGCTTATCGGACTTACCCTTGTCGAGATTGTAACGACACATCTTTGAGGAGTTATTCAAGGACTTCGTTTGTTTGGGTATACACTGCTTAGAGAATATGGTTAAAATTACGTAACTACTTTTCTGATTCATATTGCTAAATTTCTGTAGAACAGCAATCGCAGTTAAACGTCCGGTCGTCCATCCCTAATTTTGGAACTTTTACTTGTCTCTAGGTTTCATATTGACTGTAATAACAAATGAAATTCGTAAAATTTAGAATCGTCATTCCCAGTTTCAAATAAGCTACTACTTTTCTGAGTCCTATTGGTAAATTTCTGTAGAACAGCAATCGCAGTTAAACGTCCGGTCGTCCATCTCTAATTTTGGAACTTTTACTTGTCTCTACGTTTCACATTGACTGTGGTAACAAATGAAATTCGTAAAAATTTAGAATCGTCATTCCCATTTTCAAATAAGCTACTACTTTTCTGAGTCCTATTGGTAAATTTCTGTAGAACAGAAATTACAGTTAAACTTCCAGTCGTCCATCTCTAATTTTGGAATTTTTATTTGTCTCAAAAATAAACTTACAAAATTTTGTAAGCGGACCGAGTCTGTTACCGAATGCTACCACGATCGAAACCGCAATGCACAAGTCGAAAGAGTATTAATCCTTAGCACTCCAATGGCGCCTCTAGGGCGACATTAAATACTGCCATACTGTCAATGAAAATAACTTTGACATCGCTATGATTGCGTTTAAAAAATCGGTAGAAATTAAAGTGTTGCACGTATGAGTAATAAATTTTATATGCACGAAAGAAAATGAACCGTGTAGAATGGAACTATTCCAGGTCCAAAGAAAATGTCTTTATTATGGAATTAAAATTGCTCGGAGTGCAAAGGGTTAAAATAAAACATGAGGAGCTCTGATTTACAAAGAGGTCAAGAAACTTTCGAAATTAAACAGGTTTCATTTCGCACGTTCTGATCGAAAAATCGCTAAAAAATATAATTCAGCCATTGGCACATTATCGATCGCTTCTTTTCGCCAAAATCCCCATCAAACCGCATCCCCAGCCTTCTTACCATACTTTCCGCGTACATCCGCGCGATTGGCCACCGGAAAAGATTCTTCGCTACTATAAAATTATATTACGAGATAATAAATTCAAACAAATTAATAATCGACCACCGAAAGGCTAGCCAACTACGTCCACTGACTGTCCAGTTAATCCCGTCGGCCCTGCGTTATCGATAATTTCGTAATCCGACGATAATTTCCGAAAAACCGTGCTGGCGAATATTCTTGCAGGCGTTACAGTTTTTATCCTCGGGGACAAATGGCATTGGCGTAAATCAGGGTGGGTAATTTCGGGCCGTCGCGTCCTGTCCATTCTCGGCGCGGGGCTTAACGCGGGAATTAAATTAAAAATGGATCAGGAGATCGGGCGTGATGCACGGGCTCGGCTCGGCTCCGCTCCGCTCTGTTCCGCCGCTGGTCTGCGCGCTCTGGTATCGAACACAGGACGTCCGGCTAAATAATACCACGGGATTCCAGAAATTGAATTCTCGCGGGGCTGGTCGACGGGGGTGAGAATGACGGCCGCGTTCGCCGCTAATTTTCACGAAAAAAATCCGGCGCCGGGCCTAGTAGGCGAGCGCTTTTACATTAATTCCTGGGGGCGCGCTCTCTCGCGAGCGAAGCGGACCCGGGTACCGCTTTAAAAGCATCGGCTAAAATCAATACCGTCTCCGCGGAATGGCCTTTTAATCAACGCCAGAAACCGTAATCGCGGCATCTTTCTTTTTATTTCGTTCATTTTCTTTTCTCTTCTCTCTTTCTCTTCACTCATCTGTCTTGGTCTCTCTCTTTCTCTCTCTCTCTCCTGCGCACTATCTCTCTCCGCGCGCTCGTGTGTTTCTCCAGGACTTTTTTCCTCCCTTTTCCTGTCGTAATACTCTGGCCTACGGTGCTCCGGATCCTTTCCACAAGCACGCGATCCGCCGGGGTATTTAAAATTGAAATTTATGTGGCCGCTGTTCACGGCCGCCGCCGTTCCACGTGGCAGAGGAAAAAGAAGAACACCCGGAAGGTGCTCTGCCCCCTAGTCGAAGCCCAGGAAAAATGATGTTACGCGTGACGAGGACCTGACGATGAACGAATGATGAATGCGGCCTGATTGCGTCGCAAGCCGACGAAATACTTTAACCCTTTCGTTACGAGCGCCGGCTATAAACGGCAGAAAAATCTTTATACAAGAAGAGGACCGATCCACGCGCTATCTGTGCATTTTCGGAGCATTTCGGAGCATCGACAGTACTTTTTCCTTTACGAAAATGTCATACGCGGCTTTGTTTTCGATTTATTAACCTTTCCAAGCAATTTTAATCCCAAAATCGAGACAATTTTTTATTTAGAATAATTCCATTGCAGTTGGTTCACTTCTTTTCGTGCATACAAAGTTTATTGCTATTACTCGTACGTGCAACACTTCGACTTTCACCAATTTCTTGGATACAAACATAATGATGTAAAAATTGTTTTAAATAATAGTATGACAATTTTTAGTGGTGCCTCAGAGGCGCCATTAGAGTGCTGAGTGTTAACAGGTTGTATGCGGAGCCATTTTGCTTAGCTTTCACGTCAATAATGCAACTGTGCATAAGCAAAAGACTCGCCTTGAAAAGCTCCTTTCCTTTTATCAACCCCATTTTCCCATATTCGCGAGTTTCACCAGACCGAAAATTTCAAAGTCGTGCCATTGCCACAATTCGCTTCCAATGGACCCGGGAATTGAAATACACCCTTACTATGGGTCCAGTTACTTGTAGCCAGACTTAGAAAAGAATCTGGCAAACTAAGTTTTTCGACCGATATCTTATCCCCCTCAGAAAGTATCAGATTGGGGTTTGTCGGGTTTCACCGATCTGCACATTTTCCGTAATTTCAATCCGATCGACCTGAAAATTGGCATACACTCTGTCTATTGGTCTA
>CM052087.1:9903954-9914928 GCA_028453745.1 Agapostemon virescens
GGTTGCACTCGTGTGCGGGGTTAGGTTTGGCTCTCGTGAGCTGGTTTTAGCTTTGCTCTCTTGAGCTGGTCGTACTCTTGTACGGAGTTAGGTTGGCTCTCGTGAGCTGGTTAGATTCGCACTCGTGTGCGGGGTAGATAGGTAGGATGTACTCTTGTACGGGGTTTCGGATCTTGTATCTTATTGATGGTTGATCGTCTTTGGTTTAATATCGTTTGGTTATCATCGGTGGGTTATCATTTTTGATTTATTCTTGTTGTTTATATCGTTGGTTTCTAACATCTTTGGTTCTTAGCATCGTTGGTTCTTAGCATTGTTGGTTGTTAGCATTGTTGGTTATTAACATCGTTGGTTATTAACATCGTTGGTTATTAACATCGTTGGTTCTTATCATCGTTGGTTTTTAACATCGTTGGTTTGATACAAGACAGAAGAGAGAAGATAGAAGAATGAAGAGAGAAGAGCGAAGAACGAAGGACCAATGACGAAGAAAGAAGAGAGAAGATCGAAGGATCAAGTACCAAAGGCGAAGAGAGAAGAGAGAAGAAGCGAAGGATCAAGGACCAAAGGGGAAGAGAGAAGCAAGAAGAGAGAAGAGCGACATCGTTGGTACTTAACATCGTTGGTACTTAACATCGTTGATTCTTATCATCGTTGATTTTAAACATCGTTGGTTTTTCACATCGTTGGTTTTTCACATCGTTGGTTTTCAACATTGTTGGTTCTTAACATCGTTGGTCTATTGATATATCATCGTTGGTTTTAACAAAGAGACAAGAGAGAAGAGCCAAGGATCAAGGACTAAAGGCGAAGAACGAAGAGCGAAGAGAGAAGAGCGTAGCGTTAACTTTAAGATAGTTCTAAGTGTCGAGCTCGGCTTGCGTGCGTTAGTTAATAAGATTGTATATCGTCGTTGTAAAGGAGGGAGTTAGAAGGAGTTATGATTTCCTTCTGGCTCCCTCTTGGGTCTCTTGTGAAGCAACCTCCTCGTGGTGAGACCTGGGCAATCGGTATTATTCGCAACTTCTAGGATACTACATCTCGAACAGTATAGTATCTTAGAAGTAGCGAATAATATCGAGCTAATAGCTTCACACTTAAAATTAGTATTGATCTTGTATAATAGAATGTAAGATTTGCTAAATATAAGGAAAATTTGTACACTTACTAACATGTGAATAAATAATTTTAGATTTACACGAAGCCTATTTCTTTCCATAATATTTTCCAATACTATGTCACTCTCTCCGAAAATAAAATATACGATTGAAGTCAGAGTTTATTTGACTTTTATATTAACGTGAATGAAATGAGTTTAAACTGTTACCGTCCTTTCATTTTATCATACTTTTTAGAATTAATCAATGTTTGACATATTTTTGAACTTTCTTTTCAGCCTTCCTGAACTTACTTAACTCTTTTTAAAATTTTATTGAAACTATACTCTATACGAAAGTACCATCTACTATATTTAATTTCACTCCTCATGCCACAAAGATTCCTAGGGGAATACAATCTACATCCAAATTAGAATTCTGAATTATTTTAACGATTCATGATAAAAGTGAAGCCTCTTCCCTTCTTTTCCCTCGATCTCCTCCCCTTGTATAAAAGCTTGAGCGTACTGCCTTATCGACAAACAAGTTTGAAATGACTGATAAGAGCGTCCTCTTCTGGTAATTTAGCAAAATTTGAAGCACTATTGATTCTAATATTATAATTTGAAATTCGAGAATCAAATCATACAATTTATTTTACATTATACCGTGGCACGTTCAATGTTCTAGTAACTATTCTAATTTGTCTAAGCTCTTTCACACATTAAACCATATTAAATTCCATCACATTGACTGAAAATTTTCTCCTTCTATAAATATCCTAATTAAAAAGTACAAAATCTTGCCAATATACAAAGTTCTTGCACCTTTAGAAGTCAATGCTACATTTCGTTAAATTTCAAAATATATTCCTCCCCGAAAATTTCCTCGATCTTTCAATATTACAATTTAAAATATTACAAATACTATTCCCTATCGAAACGATAATCTTTCCTCGCTCAGCAACAATCACGTTAAAACGATCCCCATAAAGCCGTACCCAATAATTGATCATCGATTTCCACCGCGACACGTTCAATTGCAAGCCCACTTCCGATTTTTAGAACCCATAGTTAAACCAATCCGTTGACCATGGCAGGCAATCCATCGATCGCCTCGTCATCTATTATTTTTTCTGGCCTCTTACCTCTGCATCATTTGCCTGAGTGGTTATGGATTAGCCTAATAATGCCGTTTCCTAGAATTTGCCGCACGAAATTGGTTGAAAATTGTATTACTCGTAGGTGTGTAGGGTGTTCCTCGGTACCGTTCGCGATACTAATTCGTTCATTCGTTTGATGGGTCTCGTGACAACCAGTTTGACCGACGTTCGTATTTAGTGTCTGTCACAGTCGATCCTGAAAATGTCAGAATGCATACGCTGCCACGGTACGGTTATAATTCAGCTAAGAAAGTGGGCAGACTCGGTGAGTGACTGGCTGTTGTAATCTAAGAGGATTCGTGGTTCATCCATTTCGCTGATTACAAACCCTTTGCTTATCGCGAAATGACTGACGTCATTTAAGACGATCCTCCATTATGAGCATTGCAAAATTCAACGATTCCGATTTCTTTTACAAAGTTACAATATCGTCAACGTTATCGTTTTCCTTACGGCTCGTTTAATCACTTTTTCCTCGTACGTAGTAATTTTGTACACGTATTTAGTAAATTATTTCACTCGTTTTGCCTGCAACGTCACTTTGCGACGAATAAGCAAATGGCGACAAATATAAAAGTTTCTACTGATACTTTGATTTTGATACTGAAATTTTTGACGTTACTCATTGTAACAATTACAGTTGTTAATACTACAACTACCGAACAATAAATCCAACGATATACATTGCTTTGTGATAATAACAAGACCGCATCTATTCAAACTTGATTTAATTTTTATTGTAACATGTGGTTCATTAAAGAAGTACATCAAAAAATTACTAATGAAAACATTTTTATAACTTGAGTAATTGCGAAAGAAATAAGTAGGGAGCAGTCATTTTGACTGGTTTGGTAGTTCTAGTGTTAAATGCATAATACATATTTATTTAATACATTAGTGTTAAATAAAATAAAGATGATTCGCCTTTTTAATTCAATTTGGAAAGGACCAAACGTTTCATTGATATTTCTACGTAATTATTAGATTTCAGATTTTATGCAACTACGACGAACATCAATAGCTCAAACAAAATGCTAAGAAGATCATTAGAGAAATTTAGAAATATCATTCGGTTATTCCAAGTCTTTCAACATGATTGAGAAAGATAATGAATTTTCATTTGACTTTATAATTGATTTGGCCATTTTTTCGCGTAAACGTCTACTGTTCGCATGTAATAAGCAACGATTAGTCCAAAAATGAATTTTTTCCCATAAAAAAAGAGAAACAGCGAAGAAGTCGCTTATCCACCCGTAAGGTCACCATCCCGTTCTTCTCTCGTTCTCTACAAAATGATCGTATTATAGCAACCTTTTAGTGTCCGCGACAAAGAACTCCTACGACAGCGACTTGAGCTGCTTAGTTAAGTGTTTTGTTCGTTCTCTGTTGTTTATAATGCGCTGTAATGGAATTTGCTGCTGCGAGGGAACAAAAGGAGAGGAATACCATGCCTAGGGAAGTGCTTTTTCACAGTAACGAGCTGCACGTTGCAATTTGAAACGTCTAACTGATCAGACAGCTTCACTGAGAAAATTCCGATCACCTGGGCTACGGATTCCCGGTGTAGGTGTAGAAAAGCTCGTAGGCGCCGTGGAATTTCCGTTTGCTGTTACTTTGCTATTTTTACTTTCGCCTTGTAACCGATCTAATTTGCTAAAATGTCAAAATCATTGCGTGCTTCGAAAGTTTCGCAATAAGGACAGCGTGCGTATGCGATAAAGTGGAAACTTTGAAAGAATGTGGTTCCGAGCCGTAAGAGATAAGAAAATCGGGAAACCTGATAGAATTTGCGATTCAACCCCCTTTTCTTTTATTGTTACGTTTTCAAAATTATTCCGTTCCCCAATCGAAATGGTTGAAATTTTTAATATTTCATATTTAAGTATTAAATATTTATTATTAAATATTAAATATTAACCGTTTGCACTCCAAGCAATTTTAATTCCAAAATTGAGATGTTCTTTTTACCTTGAATAGTTAAATTGTACATGGTTCATTTACTTTCGTGCATATAAAATTTATTACTATTATTCGTGCATACAACACTTCAATTTTTACCGATTTCTTAATTGCAAACGCAATGATGTAAAAGTTATTCTGGACATTAGATTTTTAGTGTCCCCTGAGAAGAGCCATTGGAGTGCTAAAGGTGAAAAGGATCAGAGAAGAATCGATGGAATTTCTTTTTGTTCCGTAGGTCGGTCAATGGGACGGTCAAGCATCGCGCGATCTTTGAAAACATTGTTCCACGTTTATTGCAAAAATACCGGTCTGCACGGATTTCGTTACATCGTCACCAGCGGAAGCAGATTCGAACGAATGATCTGGTTCGCGGTGGGTATACAGTCGTTTACATATCTCTTTGGAAATTATTTGACTTTTCGTGGAGAACTCTGCGCAGGTTTGTGTGGCAGCCATCTTTTTCTGCTTGGTGCTGATGCTACGGTTGTGGGACCATTATTCAAATAATCCTACGGTGACAATCATCGATACCTCGAACCCAATCAAGGATTTACAATTCCCGGCGGTCACGATATGCAACAACAACAAAGTTCACGGAGGACACGCCAGAGAGATAGCGAGAAAATTGTAAGTCTTCGTTTTAATCTTCTTTCAATTTCTTTTTCATCCCTTTCGTTGAAGTTCGCGTTTCGTCGATCGTTCTATAAAGCGACAATCATAAAATTAACTCGAAGATCGAACGTTTGGCGTTTTCAATACCACCGCGACTTCTCTGTATAAGTAATCGTAAATTACAACCTTTTGATGTTCGACCTACTTCCATTAATTAAAAGAGTTTCGACTGATAGTATGTCAAAAACATTTTACCTAGATTCTTTATCGAGTAAAGTTTCCTTTACAACACCGATTGTTCCGCGGCTTTATAATTAAAACTTACGTTATGAAATCAATCAACGGAACGGGGAGTATTCGGTGCGCGATGTTCTAGAAATTAGACGAAGTAAGTTTCATTGAAGAATACTCGAGCTGAAGCAAACGTTTTCTCTAGAAAGGAACGCTGTGCAATTTATTATATATTTTGTAATCGCAAAGATCGTTGGTAATGGAAAGTAAAGTTTCGAAATCTTTTTAAATGTGCTCGTGGCCACCGAGAAATTCATTTGTTCCCTTGATATTTCATCGTAACGAAGAGAAAGAGAGAGAGAGAGAGAGAGAGAACTGTTTGTTTAATTAAGATTCTCATTTACTTCGGTCTCCTGAATGTTTTCTTATTCCCATCGAACGCTGAATTCAATTTGTCCCTACAGGCTGATGAATGGATTCGACATCAGCATGACTAATAGACTGTTTTCTTCACTGATGAAACTGATACGACCAGATAGAATCGAAATCGATAACGCAACCGCGGCATGGGCCCTGGACACGCTCGGCTACACGGTCGAAAAACTAATGTTCGAGGTAAATAATAACCCTTGTTACGTCGGTAGGCCTTTCGCGAACGTTGTAGTACAGATTGCAGAAAATAGTTCGTTGCTTTCTGTATTAACCCTTTGCACTCGAATGGCGCCTCTAAGGCGACACTAAAGCTTGCCATACTATTATTTAAACAATTCTTACATCGCTAGGTTTGCAGTTGCGAAATCGATAAAAATGTTCAAGTTCTGAGTACGAGTCATAGTAATTAATTTCGTATGAACGAAAGGAAATGGACTATCTACAGTGGAGCTATTATAGATAAAAATATTGTTTCTATTTTGGGGTGGAATTGCTTCGAGTGCAAAGGGTTAACCCTCTACGGGTCGAATTTTTGTTTTTAATCCAAAAAGAATTGGGGAAGTGAAAAAATTATCTTGAATAATATTGATCGCTTCTGCGAATGAGATAAATGAAACTTGTCTGGAGTACACAAAATTAAAATAGAGTAACATTTAATTTTGCCTAAAATGAGAGGCATAGTATTCGATGCACAGATGCATCGAGAAAGAACAATGTTTAACAGCATATGTCATTGATTAGAAGTATGTAGTCAATGTTATACATTGCAAAAAGTAGTGAGTCGATTTTGACAAGTTTTCGCTGTTAATGGCGAAGAAAAATGAATTCTGTGGAAACAATTTTTGTTAAAGTATTTTGATGTTTGTGACTGATGTTGACGCTGTCTTTTTGTTGCAGTTGATGCAGCCTTGCAGCGAATTGCTGGTCAGATGCTCGTGGCTTGGTCAGATCTACAACTGCGATAAAATATTCAAAACTGTGAAATCGAACGAAGGCTTCTGCTGCGGTTTCAATTATCACTATGACCTATCGAAAATGTACGGTCACTGATATTAACGTTCGGGCATTCTTAAGAGGACGATAACTCTCTTTAATATGGATCCATACGACTCGGGTATTTTTAAACGTTAGAACAATTAGAACGACGAGGAATCAATTTTTTAAAAAGATAGCACTGGCCCGAATTGCAGGGAAATTAGCAAAATTTGTTCTTTCGAAAATTTTTAAATCTTAGGAATTTGTAAAAATTCTTAACTTTTCTTCTTTTCCAGAAACGATGATTCCTGGCTGACGAACATTACCATGAACGAAGAACCGATAGAAGCAGGCAATTCCACAGAGTTTCTACCGGGGGTTCATCACATTCTGGTAGGGATATACTAATTCTTTTGCAATTGAACAGGTTCTTTATCCGAGTGTCGCACGACGAATTTCATTAACTCATACAGATCCCAAAAGAGTGAAACTAATTAGTGTGATAAGTTAAATGATAATATATTTTCTTTTCGAATAATTTCAATAACTCCACCGATGCATTTAAAGCTTGTCACAAATGCATAAACTCTACAATCTAACCCTTTGCTCTTGACACAATTCAAGTCCCAAAATCAAGACATTTCTTTAAACCCAGAACATTTTCATTCCTGCAATCTTTTCTACATTTTGTACACGAACCGAACGAATTTATTTTTAACAATTTAAAGAATATTGACTAATTTAACATGATCTTTAACTGACCCCTCGGGTTCGTCATTCGAACGCAAAGGATCAATAATTACGAATCGAGAAGATCTAGCTCGAGCAGAAATTAAAATCAAAGGACTACTCCTACGCGTTTGATGTGCCAAAAGTAGATTCACAGGAATCAATTGGCTTTGTGAATTTGAAAATTGGAACACGCTATCGGCGACACCATCTTGGCAAATCCTGTACAGAAAGGTTGAACGGTGATGTTGCAGCGTGCACCGGGAGCAGGCCGCGATATTGGTTTATCGGTCGCCCTAAACATCGACGCTGCGAACTATAAAAGCTCGATAAGACAGTTCATCGGTGTCAACGTGTTGGTACACGATCCGATAGATTATCCGGATGTCGGAGCGCAAACCGCATCCCTGATTCCCGGCCACGTAATGGCGTTGTCACTTTCCGGGACGAGAGTGACCAGTTCGGAGAACATCCGCAACATACCATTGAAAAAGAGGATGTGTCTGTTCGATGGCGAGGTAAAATGTAGTTAACTCGATCCATGGTCAATCCATTTTCCGTACGTTTCGCTAAAATTAATTATCGACATTGAACCTTTTCGATTGGCCGTCCGATAAATAACTCTTTCCGTACTTTCCAAAGATGAAATGTGGAAACAAGCTCGCGATCGTTAACGCTACCTACAGTAGCACACGAAAGTATTCGGACACTCTTCAAACCTAAATAACTTTTTCAAAATTGAACCAAACAACTTGGGCTTTTCTGCAGCAACTAGCAGCATTAATTTACTAAATGATATGTAAAAATAATTTTGAAATAATTCTAACTGGTAGAAATTACGTGGGAAAGTAGAAAAGACATGTTTTAAAACATTTTTATTTCAACTCGTAATGAAAATTTAAAATATGCGTTTTTCAGAACTGTGTTAGTTATACACATGCTGAAAATCTCACCGAAATCGATTGACGCGGGACAAAATGGCACGCGTAGAAAGATGTAAGAATTTCTGTAGCTTAAGCAGAAACTGATCAAGAATCGTGAAAAATTGCGATTTTCACCATTTCCGATGGCACGTAGCTCGTGTGTACGTCGATCGATTTTAATGAATTTTTCTGCATGCGTATAACTATCATAGATCTACCAGATGCGTCTTTAAAATTTGTTGTGCGTAGCTCAAATAAAAAATATTTAAACCGTTCCTTTTTTATTGGTCGTGTAATTCAGATCAGTTCCAATATTTACAAAATTTATTTTGTATATCATTTATTAAATCAATGCAACTAATTGCTCAGGAAAAGTCAAGACGTTTCGTCCAATCTGAAAAAAGTTATGTGGGTTTGAAGAGTGTCCGAATACTTTCGTGCGCTACTGTATATATTTCTCTTCACTTTCTGTAGCTCTTAACAATTATGTTTGGAAGATTAATGCTCGCGTGACACGCCACTTTGACGGTTCTTTGAGTGCTCTTTAACATTAAACCTGGCGAGCCTTAAATGGCTGGTACACGTCGCGTAATAAAAACGACAGAGTTGAATTAGCGCGTTGATTGTCGAACGACTTTTGCGTAATTCGTATAAACTATTAGAGTTATTAATAGTTCTTCTTACAAGGGAACATATTCAGATGCGAAAATCCGATTTTGATGAAACTTATGGGAGCGACTACATTTTATTATTTATTTATTTTAACTTTTGTTAAAATTTTCTTGCGCGACTGCATGTCCCATTGAAAACACACACAATTTAAAAAGAAATTCAAATTTTTCCGACCTCTGGTTTCCGAGATATCTTAAAATATGTGGTTTTGACCACCAACTTTGAGGGCTGTTTTCACCCCTTCAAAGTTTCAGCAAAATAGGATTTTTGCATCTGAATATGTTCCCCATTTAGGTATTTATAACGAAATTCGCATCTTGCACTGTAATCCAGTTTATTTCAAAACGAACGCATTAATATGCAGAGGCGTTATCTTTATGGAAACCGTTTTTAAGCAAAATGGCGTCCATCGCGACGCTCGACGTGTTAATTTAGACTTGCCGCGGTTCTTATTGCGTTAAGAACATATTTTCATCATTTCTTACGAAATTATCTTCAGAATTTCTTTTTAATCTGTCCGGTGATGCCAGATTTACCGCTAGCATCGTGCATCAATTATAATTTATCGATTGTATTCTACTCTTGCTAATTGTTTCGAAGATACCACGGGAAATATTGTTCGAAATTTTCTTTTTTGGGTTATCGTCGATGTCCAGAGCCCCGGAGAAAAGAAGTATAGCTACCAAACGTGCGTCTCTGAGTGCGTCCAGCGAAATACTTACAAACCTTGCGGATGTTTGCCTTTCTTTTACCCTGACGAACGTGAGTAGCTCGACGATGCGCATTGACTCCGTTTAACACTTTCCCGACCGGCGATTATTTCAGAATTTTTGTAAGGCCCATGATCCATAACTGAAAACTTTTTAATGAGTCTTTCAACGCTGACAGCAATTTTTATTGCGGATCAACAATGCATCCCCATTAATATTGTCTAATAATGTTGTTACAAATTGGAATGTAAAAATAGAATTTTAAGCTTCATTTTGATACAGAGCGAATATTGAAAAGCCTACTAATAGGCTTGCGGTCGGTAAAGTGTTAAGGTCGTAGCATCTCAATTTCTTTTGATAAAATGTGTACACTAACAAAATTCGTTTCATGGGACGTTGGTAAATGGTTGTTTCGTGTGCTGCCAGACCCTGACATCCGCACATGCTATCTAACCGATGTTGATTGCATCTTGAGCCGTAGAAGTAAGTAACGATTAACGTATTTCTGCAATCAGTGAACCCGATGTTCGTTCTACTCTAAATTTTGAGCTTCGAGAGAAGAGATACTTTTATATCGACGTCTTATTCTACAACAAATTATTCTATATTAAAATATTCTACGACAAACAGACGATCTGGCGGAAATAAAGTTGACGAACAGCGACTGCGGTTGCCTTCCACAGTGCAACGACGCGTCGTTCGGAGTTCACAGCGAATCGGTTGGCATCAGCAATCTGGATTACGATACCCAGCTCACGTAAGTTCCCTAAACTTGTTCAGAAAGTAATATTAACCCTTTGCAGTCGAAGCAATTTTAATTCCAAAATTAAGACATTTCTTTCGACATTGAACATTTTTATTTTGCGAAATCCTTTTGACATTATGCATCTAAGGTTAAACCTGTTTTCTTGTACGACTGTTGAATTTTTAGCAATTTATAGGATACAAACGAATTCGATAATATGAACACAGTTTCGAAAAATGGTGTTGCAATTTTTACTGGCGCCTCAGAGTCGCCATTCGACTGCAAAGGGTTAACTCTAGAGTTAATATATAGGAAATGGAGAAAATAATAAGAAGCTCTGCAGTGAAATTAAAATCAATTAAAAAGTAATAAAACGCAGATGAAGTTTCTCGCGCCAGATTAATACTCATTCTCAAACAAGAAATTTCAAAAGCATTATCAGCTGATAAGAAATTTCAAGCTAACAACAATTACATGCCTTTTCCGTCTCCAAATTTGTAGCTCTAATATTTTCACTTTAGAGAACGCAAATAATTCGCTGCTGCGTTCAACTTTTCGTTTGCCCTTTCCGCTTCCAAATTTGCAGGCCTAATATTTTCAGTCGAATCAAAAAGAACATATTTTCACTGTAGAGAACGCAAATAACTCGGTGCTGCGTTCAACTTCTTATTTGCCTATCCCACCTCCAAATTTGCAGCCCTAACGTTTTCAGTCGAATCGAGAA
>CM052087.1:9915028-9928557 GCA_028453745.1 Agapostemon virescens
TTAACTTGTTGTTCTCCCTTTCCGCCTCCGAATTTGCAGCTCTAATGTTTTCAGTCGAATCGAGAAGAGGATATTTTCACTTTAGAGAACACCGCCGCGTTCAATTCGTTTGTTAAAAAAATATATTGCTACTCCCGGTTGAAAGCGTTGAGCGCGATAGAATGCGTTAACGTGAAAACGGATATCATCGTTGATGCTTCTTATTATGGAGCACTGTGAAAGGCCTCGGCGAGCAAAAGCTTCTTTCCTCCCATTCACGAACAAGAAGTTCCACGAGCGTTTCTTTACAGGCACGGCTTGAATGTAAATAATAATATCTCCTTCCTCTACGTGTATTTCGGGGATGGCTCGTACATGGAGTACCGCACGGAAACCATCTTGGGCTGGGATAATCTTCTGGGTAAGAAAAAGTTCCTTAAAACACGTCTGACGCTTTCGCATCCCTCTGACGCACCCCTTAAAACGTTTAATAAGAGAACGTTTAAGGCAGAGTTGGAAATGCTTTGTGGAAGCTGAGTCAGAAATTTTCATTTTTATTTTGACAGAAAGAGAGAAACAATTCGGTTGAAAATGTCAGAGATGCGCTTTCAATCTTCTATCTATATATGCAAATGTTCCTGTGACATTTTATACTGTAATTTGGCATAAATGCAATACTGTCAGAGTACACGACCGTGTGAGAAGCTGCATTATTCGAAATTAATGAATTAATTTTATTACAAAATCTTGTTGCTTTCGTTTCGCTGCACAGCGACGAGTGCATAGAATTATTTAAACAAATAGATGCTACAACTAAGTGGAATATTACGAATAACATTCTTTCTAGTTCATACGATGCCTAAATCCATACAGATTGGTGAAAATTTAATAATTTTATTTAGTAGTGAATAGTTGCCGTTGGAATTTCGAAAACAATAATTATTGCTTAAAAAATTTTGAATACGTTTGTCGAGTATTAATTAACAAGTGTGTTAAATTAAGAATCATATTTAACACTTTGCCCATGAAAAATTTCCAAAGATTGTAATTATAAAATTTTAAGACGTACAACAAGATTTTCTAACGAACGTTCGACGAGTGTGTCTCACCGATGCAATTATGAATTAGTATAAATAAATGTTGGCCCGCTCGTACGAGACACGGGCGACAGATTGATTTTCGAAGATCGTAACGGTGGATTGAGGAATGAAAGGGGCCAATGATGAGGAATATGAGCGAACCGGTCGAATCTAAGGAATCAAACTGCAATTTCAGCATCTTTCGGAGGAATCTTCGGACTCTGTCTGGGCGGATCGGTCATAAGTTTCGTCGAGTTTCTTTATTATCTGATCTCGGAGCTGCTCGCCTCCCGCAGGAAGAAACGCGAGAAAATGCGAGACGAAAATCTGCCGCCAGCATCGAGGCTATTTGTCCCGGGGCCCGCGAATGGAAACTTAAGAAAGGCTGACAAATGTTTGTTTTACGTCTGGAACGAACAGTTTCCGCGACGTGACCACAAAAGCACTTTCGATTTTAAAACCGATGCAGTTCGTCCCTTTCGCCAGTAACCGCTCGTGGAAAATGAAAGGCTTTCGCGAAACACGAGTTTGCTAAACTTTATTGGAACGTTGATTTGTCGATGAGCCGCACGTGTTGCTTGGAACACTGCGATTTTATAGAAACTCGCACCTCCGGACGAAATCTAGTTTCAGAAGTCTCGATCTACCGTTTAAGATTTATTTTTAAGCCTACTGCAAATTGTAATTTCATTTTCTCAGTAAAAAAATTACAAAACTTAATAATTCTCCCCTATAACCTATTTTTTCAGCGTAACTATTCCTTTTGTATACAAATTTTATTTAAGTATAGAATTTGTTGAGGAAATGCACTGAGAATCCCTGAGTTCCTTTTAGGTATACCTTCTAGTACTTTCTTTTAAATATTCCTTTTCTTCCTTTTAAATATATACAATTATTTATACTTCTTCCTTACGCCCCCTCAACAGTATTGAATATGTTCTACATAACGATTAAATAAAAATGCGCGTCTTCCTTCAACCCTTTGCCCTGCAAACAATTTTAATTCCAAAATCGAGACACCTTTCGGCCTAGAATAATTCTGTTGTATGTGATTAATTTTCTTTCGTGCATATAAAATTTATTACTATTTATTTTATTTATTATTATTTATTTAGTGATGTAAAAATTGCTTTGAATAGTGGTATGATAATTTTCAGTGTCGCCTCAAAGGAGCCGTTGGAGTGCTAAAGGTAAATAATTTTCGCGAATTGTTTATAATTCATAATTGTTTCAAACTTTGTCTAGCAATTATTCTAACAAATGCAGCACCGAAACTCGCAACCCTATCTTTGAGATTAATGTTGCAGCCTTGATCGAAATCAAGCAAGATATTGTAAACGGATTATTGTTAGATTATTAATTTAGGGTTGGTTATGCGCGTGCGTGGAGTTCCTCAGTTCGCGAGCAATTATCTGTTGCAGAAACATTAACATTTGCCGAAGCTTAATTTGTTTCACGTGTAACGAACGAAATGACGTCAGCGACGCGCATGCATTACGCATAAATTTGGCGATATTTCACTGTCGCACCTAAAAAGATTATGAACTTCGTAAAATTACATTTGACGTATTTCGCTGTTGAAATACCAATAATGAACGGACGCGGTATATGTACAGTTCAATTCAGGTCTCCACGCGTTAATTTAAAAAATGTTTAAACGAAATCGAATGAGTAAAAATTGGTTATCTTATTCAACGGTTCCGCTGTGCACATCAGCAAATTAAATCATCGTATTTCACGCGTGTGTGTATATTTTGAAAATACGTGAAACGCGAGCTGCAACAATGAATGATTAAATGAAATGAAAATTTACATTGATCTCCATTACAAAGCAAGGAGACGCAGATTCGTGGAAAATAACTTTTGCAATTTTTATCGCAATTGCGAACTACAATTTCTACATGTTGTTCGTACATGTACGAGTAAATATGTCGAGTATCCTGGAAATAAACGAATCCGTTTACGAAAGAATAATTCTCTAAGTACACACCATCGAAGGTTCATCGAATTACCTAACAATATATAACCTGCAAAAATTTGTTACAGAAAAACTAAGTAATGTAGAACTGAAAATCTAAATGCAGTATATTCAGACGAGAATTTTCAGAACTTTCCTAACCTTAACCGGGGAATAAACTTCTGTTCGACTCGTTTCCTTTAATACTTATTTATATAATTCTAAACTCATATAATTGATTTACTTAAATAAGAACTATATAAAATGTAATGTGTTCAAAATATTACGCTAAATTTCCATGACTGAAAATGTCGTCATGCCCGTTGCAATAGTAGTTCGTGGACGACGAAATATTGAAATAGGTTAACAGTCACCGACTGACTGGTACGAGGCTCAGCGAAACGCGCAACGTCTTTTAGAACTTGCACAAATGATTTGAGAAATGTATGAAATTTCACAAAACTTTATTCACGCCCGTTCTGTCCGATAAAAGATTGTCTTACCTTTGCAGGAACGCGTGTATGATGAAACCACCTGTCACTCTCGTATTCTTATAGATAATTCTTTATCCTTTCTTTAATCACATGAAGTGTGGTTCTAATATGAAAATGGCGGCGATCGCTCGAGCGGCACTTCCGGCAAGAACTGTGTCAAATATTCCATTTCGCTCTCACACTGACAAATAAAGATTCAACAACGTATATAAATTTTTGCAACACGCAGTCTTTCACTCTGCTCACGACAAATTATAGGGTTATTTAGATAGTTGGTGCCAATAGTCGGTAGGTGGCATAAAGACAAGTCTGAATATGTTAGAATTACTGAAAACAAATGACACGCGTTTTGTCGTGTGAAGTTGCCAGGAAGATGGAGACAGGTTATGGAACAGAATGGCACTTACATAATTTAATAAATGCGTTGCGTTTCAATCTTCCATAAAAATCGGCACGAACTTTCCGAACAACCCAGTACATCGACTAACCGTTAACCTGTTAACCGTTTATTAACTATTTTGTTAACCGTTAATTGTTAATCGATTTACTGAAATAAAAACTACAGAAAATGTAATGTGTTCGAAATATTACGCCAAATTTCCATGACTGAAAATGTCGTCATGCCCGTTGCATTAGCAGTCCGTGTACGACGAAATATTGAAATAGGTTAACGGTCACCGACTGACTGGTACGGCGGTCAACTAAACTCGCAACATCTTTCAGAACTTGCACAAATGATTTGAGAAACGTAGAAAATTTTCGGAAAGTTTATCCAAAAAGAAGAGATGGTCTTACCTTTGCAGGAACGCAAAGCAAAACGAAACGACCTGTCACTCTCGGTTTTGGAATGTTTGCCAGGTTTATGCGAATGTTCCCTCGTAGAATACGATTTTGACACAGTATTAGTAGCGGCGCATGGCGGCGTCGGTTGCGGTTTCGTCTCGAAGATTTCCTGGGGGACAGATTTTTTCCTCATCAGCGCTCGAGGCGACATTACGTCGTTCCGATATTCTTGCCATGGATTCAATTTCAGCGGGGCCGGGCCAGGCCGACGGAATAAAAGCTTGGCTTGCAGGTTGCACGATGCTCCTCAGAATTGGCTAGGATTCGTGATATTTCGCGTGATATAACGGCTGTTCTTTCGCCGAATCGCGAGAAACGTGTGCCAGTCGGTCAAGAACGGTCGAAACCAGACGCCGATGTCGCAGCGAACGAAAAAACCTGCGAATTTTCTTTGCGATGCAATAAAACCTGATCACGGATATAATCGAACTCTCGATCGGATGAGACAACTACGATACGCACACGGCGTTCGAAACTTGAACTCTTACCGATATCGGCAGATAATTAGTATTAGGTCATCGAAAAAGTCATGACGCATTTCTGCAAGAGATGGCGCTGGTTCTTTTTTGGGACTACCATACAGTCGTATCTATGTAGTTGCCTGTGTCATTCGACAGTTGACAGTTCTATCCATGGGCTAAATAAAACGGACGTAACGTTGATTGATTAAATCGATTGGCGAGTATCGGTATATTCCTTTCGAGTTACTTCAATTATTCAACAAGTAAAGATATTCTTACGTGAGGGGGAGGACTGTGCTTGGTAACGGATACAGACGGTTTTTATTTTGCACAAAGGCCTGGTAATAATAATACGAGACGGTTGAAATCTATAGCGATTTTATCATTTGCCAATGAAAACGTTCAAACCATTTTCACTCGCATCGACTTATCGGGTCGAGCTATCGGTTACAAAAGCGTTCACTATTAATCCTTAGCACACCAACGGCTCCTGTGAGGCGCCATTGGAAATTGTCAGACTATTATTCAAAACAATTTGTACATTACGAATGTTTGTAATTAAGAAGTCAGTAAAAATTGAACTGTTGCGTGTACGAGCAATAGTAATAAACTTTGTATGCACGAAAGTAAAGGTTAGGTTAGGTTAGCTTCCCGATTCTTTTGTAATTTTGTATACACGTTTCTAGATGCGCGGTTAGAGTCTATGGCAATTTTCAGGTAATACAGAATGAAATTACTTGACTTTGAAATTTTGGGACCGCCCGAAATCTCGAAAATGGGCAAAATGGGATTGATAAAAGGCAGCTTCCTGGATTTCACTTTCGTTAAATATAAATAAAATTTCCATATTTATTAATACAACATTGCATACATATTTATGTTAATAAAACTGCGTCAAGCGCCTCTAGGCGCTATCAGTTTCAGGCGATCACAATGGGATAAGCGCCTAAAGGCGCTCTCAATGTCACAAACGCAAAATTTCTAAGCGCCTATAGGCGCGTTCAGTAGCCCAGAGCTTAAAAACAATTTTCCAACAATTGTAGATCATTTTTTCAGATAATTTCTTATCTTTTTTCTTATTCACACGAACTGTGGTTCTAGCATGAAAATGGCGGCGACCGTTCGAGAACCGATCGCTCGAGCAGCTCTTCCGGCAAGAACTGTGTCAAATGTTCCGTTTCCCTCTCACATTGACAAATCGGGTCCAGCAACGGCTAACACCGGCTTTGTGTCAGCATCGTCGAGTGACGCCGGATAAAAGAGGGTTGACAACGAGGCTCGGGACGTGGAGGATTACAAGAGTTACAAGGAGGAAGCGACGGAGAACCTATTCATAGATCAGTAGCCCTTTCGAGAGTTCGACGAGGGAAGGAGGAGGAGGCTGAGGCGGTATACCGAGACAATGCTCACTATCTTTAGACGTTAGTCAAGACGCCGAAAGAGAAACGCGTGTCAGCGACACCTTTCCCGATCGAGATTGCAAAAGGACCGCCGAAAATTCATCCATCGCTAATTGAACCTTGCACTTCGTTCGACTATCCGTGCGAGCAAGGACAAGAGATATAATCAGCGTCGATAGAGGAAACAATCGATACCACTATTTTGCTGTTCCGACGCTTTTTATTCTCGAGAGGCGTGTATTTTCGGTGATAAACAAATTGTTAAGATGATACTGATTTTTAGACGTCTCGTTCGACTTGATGTGTCAACAATACATGGTTATTTTATAACTACATTCGAGAATGAAGAAACAGCCACTTTAATTAACCCCTTGCCTTACAATATCGTGTCGGACACGTGTTGTAGATTTTTAACAGAGTCTAAAGAATGAGTATATTATTAATCTCCCTTAAATCGAAACAATATTACATTTGGTTGTCGATAACGTACATAAATTTTCATTTTTCATTTCGCAAAATTTTGAACTACAAAGAAATTCTAATCACTGCAACCGTAAAATAAATCGTAAGGCAAGTGGTTAACACTCTATCGAGGATCTTTAATTTCGGAATAAAGATTCAATTGAATCGCCTTGCAGAAGAAAAATGGCGGCGATATTCAGGGTTTCTCCTGTGAGACGTCGCCCGGATGTTTATAATATTGAACTGTTTTGGTTTTATTATTAATAATGGTTGTTTATAACGTCGAGATAAAATAACATAAACCTATATCGTGAAATACGAGTATGACCCACCGTGACGCACGCCGTCTCACGGGACAAACACGTGTGACCCACCGGCGATGCACGCCGACGTTAACGTGTGAAAGTAAATGAAATACGAAAGACGGAGGCAAAAATGGGAATGCGAAAGGCGTTGCACGGGTGAAGAAAGTTGTACAGATACGGACTAAAATATCGCCAAATGGTCAGCAGACTTTTATGACTTGACCTGAGTCCGCGTCAAGCAGAGAAACGACGAGCATGTGAAAACGTGAAATTCAAAATATAAACTATTCTTAATACACTCAACTATGAAAATTCACAGTGATTTCAATTGCAGATTGTACAATTTGGTACACAACTGGAAAATCGACGGATGAAACAGTGAAAAATATATTTTCAACGATTGTGCAAACGGATGCAATAGGAACAGCTTGAACGGGACTGGACCTTGCCAACCGTACGATTAATTTTAATTTTGCAATTTTTTCGCGACAGCTTTCGATGATCGCCAAATTTTTTGCCGATCCACGAACTACGAAGCAACGTGTATCCGTTCCAGAATACCGTAGCCGAAAATCCTAGCCCCAGTCGCCCTCGCAGTTTTTGTCCAGGCTGAGTGGGGCTAGTCGCAGGCCCGTCTTAATCATTTTCAAGCATTAACGAACGAGCTTTGATGTATCCATGGTAACAACCGCGATAACAGATATCGATCCTCCGGGTTCGGGTCGCCTTCCATCACTCTCGGAACGATAAATTAATAGCGGGAAAATTTCGGAACACGCGCCGGTCTGGCAACAATACGACGCAACAGTGGCTGATATACAGAAAACGAGAGAGGGGGAGGGGCAGGGAGAGCGAGCTAGCAACTAGAGCGGGATAATTTTATTTCCGGAAATTACCCGTGGCCAATGAGTTATCAATTCGCCCGTTAAACCGGACTCATCGACGCAGTTTGCGTCTCGATCCGTCGGGCAAATCCCCAGTCTACGGTCCCTTTAACGGCGCGCGATTCGATCATCGGTCTTTCATTACGTTCCAATTAACCTCTCGATGCCCGGGTCGGAACCGAGCATCCTTTTTCTTCGCGATTTCGTTATCCCGGTTATTTCCTGGGTTCCCGATCTCGCGGGATTGATCGCGGCCCGTTCAGCGTAATTATGTTAACCGCGTTCCGCAATATCAAGTCTTGTGCGGCATTCGTTGCACTTATTCATCCGAACCTTTTGCAGGTCCCGCAGAACACACGTCCATGATTACGGATTAATAATATTTATACGCCAAGTTTGTGGAACACAGAGAAGAGGAAGCGAAATAATAGGTGATAAACATTTAACCCTTTGAGACACGGATGTTAGGAAATAAAAAGGTTCTTGTCGTTCTTTTTCGGTCAAAGATATGCCCCACCGTGCATATTCATGCAATAAAAAGGTGGACACTTTTAATAACGCCGTGCCTCAAAGAGTTAAAAGACCTTTTAGATTTTAATATTCTAAATACCTTTTTTTATTGAGAATCTTTAATTTTAGAATTGCAGAGAAAAGAGAGACTGTTTATCAACCCCTTGGCCTACGATTTATTTTCTGATAACAGATAGAGAAGTCAAATTTATAGTTACCGTGTGCGTAGGTATTCTCTGATGACCGTACGTGATCAATAATCAAATAAAATATTATTTCCGTTTAATGAAAATTAAGGAAACGCATGCTTGAAAGATTCTGTTCGAAATTACGAGTCTGATTCGTTCTTGTAGGGCAAGGGGTTAATGTAGGTGAAATACAAGAGACGGTGGCAAAAATGCGAAGGCGTTGCGCGGGTGCAGACAGTTGTACGGATACTGGCTACAATGTTGAAAACGTCCTAATTATGTACCACACGTCAAATGATCAGCGGACCTCTGGCTTTTATGGCTTGACCTGAACCTAAGTCAAGCAGAGAGTCGAGCAAGCGGAAAACGTGAGATTCAAAATATAAACTATTCTCAATATTTTTCTATGATCTATGAACTACGAACAGCCACTGCATTAAATTATGTTTTCCTATTTGCGACGAAATTGAGCATTCTTTTAAGGTGCTTGACACCGCGAAACTGAAATTCGTTAAAAACGACAGAGTTCGCTGTAACGGACCTGGAGTTCGTTTATAAATATCTCGAATTGCAAGGTCAAGTGATGGTAACACGTATTATTGGACACTGAATAAAAAGTTTCCGGCATCGGCACAGGGGTGAAGGGGGGTCTTTCGTTCGACACGCTTGTCCACACCATCGATGCTTCCGCAGGCCGAATGTTTTAGCTTCGACCTCGCACGCTACGTGTTACGCTATTTATTTTGTGTCGAACATAGAGAAGGACAGCGGCTGAAACAAAAACAGGGACCGAGGTTCCTCTCCTTTTTCCCTGGTCACCGTTCTTTTCACACCCAACAGTTTAATTTCTTATTACACCAGCGATAATGTTAGTATTATCGTATCTGGTGTCGTTTTAATTAGAAAAAGGAGACAAATACAACGGCGAAAGACCCTATGCTTGCTTTCAAGAAGGATCCTTCCAATGGAGAGAATAGAATTTGGACAATTACGGTAGAGATCTTTGCGACAGTTAGAGAACACCCTGCAATCGTCCTAAAAATTTTTACGAGTATCTCAGAAACCGATACAGACTGGTATTAACCCACTCCAAGCAATTTTAATTCCAAAATCGAGACACTTTTTGATGTAAAATAGTTCCATTGTACATGGTCCATTGCCATTCATCTATAAAATATTTATTATTGTCACCCGTACGCGTAGAATTTCAATTTTCTCCGACTTCTTAAATACAAATGTAGCGATATAAATGCTGTTTTAAATAATAGCATGGCAATTTTCAATGTCCCCTCAGCGGCTCCATTGGAGTGCAAATGGTTAATATATCTAGAGTAAGATTGTTCAGATCGATGGCCTAGACAACATATTCCAAGGTCGTTATAATCTACGAAGACTATTCCGATGGATTACTAAAAGCACGGTGGTGCACGTCGCGGTAAAGTCGATCGGTTAAAAAAAGAAAAGTATCAGGTATCGGTAGAGATAATTCTCGAAAAATGCGAAATAATATTAGCAAAGTTTTGTGAAATGTGATTCACTTTCATAAGATCCTTTTCCGTTCGGATACTTATCAAATAAAGGTTTCCGCCTTCGTGTTCCCGGACATTTTCCGATGGGAAAACTTCTACAAGACGGTTATTAGGAGTAACGTACTCTCCTCTTTCCTTTTCCTTCTCCTTCAGCGAAAAATTCAACTTCTCTCCGCGACTAATTACTACCGGCATTGACGTACTTCGTTATCATCCGCACCGTAACATCCCGCAAGTCAATTTCTTTTTCCGCTGCTCACGAAGTTATAATTGCCTGGCAACCTCTTTTCTTTTTTTTCCTTAAAGCGGTCACCGCGACGTCCTTATAGTTTCTCCACGTTGATAGTTATCCAAGACGAAAAAGCCTCGTTCAATGGAAACCAACACCGAGAACTTTCCTTCTTCGATCAACAACTTACCGAGACCGGAACTGGCCAAGTTTTGCGGTCATCGGCAAGACTTTGAGTTAATGACATTCGACGATACCGCCGTACTCGATTAATACCAGCCCTGTGACCTATATTCGCGTTTGGGAAAGACGCTGCACAATGACCACTCAGAAAAATTACCCTAAAACGTTCTATTCATCTACGAGGATGTACAAATTAATTTTGCTAAGTCGGGCACGACGAATGTGAAAAACATATGGTGAGCACTAAAAATTTGAGAACGACAGAATCGAGATGAGAATTCAGAAACAATTATATAAAGTTTAACACTAGAACTACCAGTAAAAATTATTTCTTTTGCAATTACTGAAGTTATAAAAATATTTTCATTAGTAATTTTCCATTTTTTAATTTTCCTCTTTAACGAACCAGATGTTACGATAAAAATTGAATGCTGTTTTGTTGTTATCGCAAAGCAATGTGTATCGTTGGATTTATTGTTCGCTATTTCTAGTGTTAACGTCAAATCAATTTAAATAATCAATGAACAGAAAATATTGGGTCGTCCAGAAAGTTCGTGCCGATTAATTTTTGATTTTTAATAAATATTTTTAATAAATTCAGTTTCAATCTCAGATCGGTACGAACTTTTCGAACAACCCAATAGTATTAAAAAAAAGTATAGACAGATGAAAGAAGAAAAATCGCTGATCGGATATGTATTAAAAATTGCAAAAAGGAATTGATTGACGTATGTCCTCCATTGAAAAAAATTGATGTCTTTTCATCTCCAGTTTAATAATGTGTATACCATACATTTCTCTCATTGTTTCCATACATTTTCGCAAGAGGGTAGCGTTTAATATCATCGATCCCCGTACACCGATTCATCATACGTTCGGTTAACGCGACGCGATTGCAAATGTTATTAGTATTCGACGGCTATTCAATCATTTACGAGCGACAGTGCGAGCAGGATTCTTCGGTAAACACATTCTCTATTTATCCTCGACGAATATGGCATCTATCATGGCGCTGGAGCAAAGACGATTCGCGAGGAGAAGAAAGATGACGCTTTATGAAAACGTTTTCTTCAAAATTGAACTGCCACCTGAGATAGCAGCATGTACAGGGTGTCCTGTAAAATTTCAGAAATTTTAAATAGGAGATATTCCCCAAGTTGTTGCAAGTACCATTTTTCTTTGCCAATTCGCTATAGCAAACGGGTTTTTAAAATGGTGGCAGATGTACACATTTAAAATTTAGTTTTAACAGTGTGCACTAAAATATATTTAGCATTTTTTAATTCGTCCCACCCCACACAAGCATCGCTGGTTGCTATCCAAAAGAAAAATATAGAACTAGCAATAAAACAAGTTTATAAAGGGAAAAGCAAGGTGAAAACGTATGCACGACATAACCGAATCTACGATAAGAAGTAAAAAAATTAGGGCTTTGGTAATGATAAGAAATCTGGAATAAATTAGACTTACATTATATCACGTACACAAATCCGCAGTAGAACACGCACAGTAATTTAAACTTCCACCGTATTTGGCACACTGTGATATCTATAGTAAGGTATTTGGCGGCAGTGCCATAATACATACAAGGGGAATTCATTTTAACACTTTGACTGCCATATAGAATACTTTCGCTCATATATATAGGTGACAGAATTATTAGTACATGTTTAAAAGTAAATTTGTCGCGTGAAGAATACGAGAAATAAATTTCATGCTCTGTAAAATAAATTAATTTGATTTTATGGAATGTTTGAGGTCATCAGTTGGGCAGTTAATGTGTTAATTATAATTCTCTGTGCAATTTTAATTTAAGTTAAAGAGACGTTGTACGTGTCGTTACTGGTTCACGAAAACGGCGTATAGCTTAATAATTGTCGAAAACAAAGCTTATTCAGAATCCGTAGTAATACCCATACTTGTTTAGCTTGTCTAGTTCCTCACCCCAACCTCGAAAACCAATCGCAATCAGTAATATCCTGTGCCACGTTATTTGTTCACGTGTCCAGTAATTTTGTTTACCTTCCGTGAACATTTTCTGCGGATAAGGATCAATCGATCGTACCCCTGGTCATTCTTCGAAATCCTAGGGACAGTCCGACCACACTCTGTCTTTTTCTCTCACCTCCAATGCTTTCCCCATGACTTTCTCTCTTTCTCTGAACGTTTATTTCCTTTTCATCGATTTCGCGGCTTGCCAGAGATATTTCTGTTCCGATTCCCACCGATCTTCGTTTCGACACGATACTTCGAGATACCAGCCATTTCTCTTTTACGCGACGTCGGATCGACATCCTGTAACAAGTTGCTGGTCATCCTGCGATAGGGGACGTTAGGGGAATGAGCCGACAGTTTGGACATCGGTTGCTACCTAACACGGAATCCTTTAATGGCTTCCAACAGAATCGTGCCACGGCTGAATTCTAATGGTTTTTTAATGACAGCTCAAGTGGGGAGTAGAGCTTGATCAATTTCGTCGAGGAAAAAACTAAATTGAACGAACGTACCACTGCGAAAGATTAATTTCACGAACAATTACATTTCTGATTGAAGATTAGATGGCAATCTTTTTCGTTCGAGCCATTAATACAGAAAAAAGAATTACGTACTTGTTTTCATTCGCTAAAACTTTGTTCAACGTGCGCTTATTTATAGAACTTCATATCAATCATACTGGATTAAAAAAATTTATTCTACACACTTTACAGCGTGTTTCATAAATTGTGGTTATCTCCACAGGCGTCAATGTGCTGTCGTTGTTTTAGATAAACGCTTTTAACGCTATGATTGTAAATCCGTTCTCACACAACCATTTAATTTAGGCTATGAACGTATACATATACACAGTCAACATTGTGCTAACTCGTAAAGAGTGGGCAGCCCACGGAACACGTTTAACGTCGCACAATGCAGCGCTCGGAGGATTAAACATACGTCTCACATCGGGGCTAGCGTTTAAGGGGACTCCAGGAAACTTCACTCTATCAACCCCATTTTTCCCATTTTCGCCATTGATCGCTCCGAAA
>CM052087.1:9956605-9966828 GCA_028453745.1 Agapostemon virescens
AAAATAATTTTGAAATAATTCTAACTGGTAGAAATTACGTGGGAAACTAGAAAAGACATGTTTTAAAACATTTTTATTTCAACTCGTAATGAAAATTTAAAATATGCGTTTTTCAGAACTGTGTTAGTTATACACATGCTGAAAATCTCACCGAAATCGATTGACGCGGGACAAAATGGCACGCGTAGAAAGATGTAAGAATTTCTGTAGCTTAAGCAGAAACTGATCAAGAATCGTGAAAAATTGCGATTTTCACCATTTTCGATGGCACGTAGCTCGTGTGTACGTCGATCGATTTTAATGAATTGTTCTGCATGCGTATAACTATCATAGATCTACCAGATGCGTCTTTAAAATTTTTTGTGCGTGGCTCAAATAAAAAATATTTAAAAAGTTCCTTTTTTATTGGTCATGTAATTCACATCAGTTGCAATATTTACAAAATTTATTTTGTATATCATTTATTAAATCGATGCAACTAACTGCTCAAGAAAAGTCAAGACGTTTGGTCCAATCTTAAAAAAGTTATTTAGGTTTGAAGAGTGTCAGTGAAAATAAGTCGGCACGAACTTTCCGGACAACCCAATTTTAGGAAAAAGAGGCGAAACACGGACATTGCGATTATGCTACTGATCGGGTCTGGCACGGATCCACGGAACCCTCCGACTTTCCCTAATCTCGATACGTGTTTAGTCTGCAGAGTTCTGATCCCACACTCGGCATTTCTGAACGTCATTCGCCCTTGAACGTCCGTCATAACGTCATCGCTTTTGTGTAGATTCGGCCTCAGCATCATCGCACGCAACCTCGCGAAAGCTCACTTTGTTTTCGTCTCGATCCGTCATCAACATTCGTGCCACTGCGCGGTGATCGGTGTTTCCCCCATTCCGGGCTCGCCCCTAAATTTAGGATTTTGGATAAAAGAGAGAAGCAACCCTAGGACTTCCCCTAATTTCCATACGTATTCGATCCGGCGTGTTCTGACCCCATATATATATATATATATATATTTTTTTAAAAGCTGTTCACGAAAAGGCGATTCGGCCATTATTTTCGTAGCAACGAAAATTCTCGTCGAAGCTTTCCTCTCGCGCCGTTCTTTCTTTTCTTTCTTTTTTCTCATGATATTTTTATATTTTTACCGAGTCAGAGCTTACAGGTATTGGCTTTTCCGATGACGTAGGATTAAAGAAAATAGAATTAGCATTACATGCGCGTAACGGTAGACCGAAACAGCGTAATGGTAATAATTCATGTTGTTGCCGGAGAGAATGTAGAATGCCGCGAAATTACGTTTGTTTTCGGTGTTTCGTCGATTGCGTGTAAAACAAATACGAATTGCTATTTTCTCGGTGGTCCCGGCGGAAAAATGTTTTAAATATGACCGAACGATGTTATATAGGAGTATCGCGAAGCACGACGAACGCATTCGATGGGCGATTATGCGAGCGGTATTAGCGGGACACTGGGCAATTTGTAGCGTGCGCCAGATTTTGCGATGAATCGTATATCGCATCGCGTCGGTATCGATCGTTCGAAAACTTTCAACACGTGCCAACAGCTTCGAGGGCTCATAAAAAATTCAAATCCCCGAGCTCAAGGAACTCGAACAATCTTTAAGACGTTGAACCGTCACGGTTTTAGAAAATTGAAAATTATTAAGACCGCGTCCTGCCGCTTTGCTTAACCCGGCGGAATAAAAAATTCGAGCATGTAAAATATGAAATATGCAAAAGCTTGCTGTTTTCTAGCGCGGAGAAGCACGGACTTTAAAGAAAAATTGCTGTTTCGCTTTTTTGGGATTACTTAACCCCTTGCCATATAACGAATCAGACTCGTGACGAAGATTTTAAACAAATTCTAACAAATAGAAGTATTGTGCCTTTCTTTTTCGACGAAATTCAATTTTATTCTCTTCTAATCAATATTTAAGCATTCACGTAGCAACAGATATAAATTGTCTTCTGTAACATTTCTAACGATGAATATGTTGCAATAACTTTTGTCACAACGAAGATGGTAGGGCAAGGGGTTAAGCCAATACGAAGATTGTTAACAGCATCGTAATCTATGTATCGGGCATTTTACTTTCACAAATTTCCTAAAATTAAATGAATGTAGTTACTAAAATTGGAACTAAAAGGTTAAAATTAATTAAAATTACTTCTTCTTCTTTTCTGGATACTTCAAGCCCTAAGGAAATTTAGTTCGGAATTTTAAAACTTGATAGTTGAACAGAGTCTGTTGTATTCAATGAACGAGCAAGTCGACGTGTTAACTTCGTCAAAGACGGTAAGAAAACCCGGTAACTACGAGATGGGTCTTAAGAAGGCGAACACGATCACACAAAACCCAAGAGCCAGCAATTTCTATGAAGATTTACCGAACTTCCGCTCTGTTCTCTCGGTGTAATGAAATTCTGAACAATGAATATCAGCTTCCGTGGAATTTCGAGTTCGTAAGGTTCATGAGAAGCATTTGACACAGGGCGCCACTATGAAATATTTTCGAGAATGTACAGAAAAGCTGCGACCATCTCGGTTTTACTATTCCCGTAAAAATCTCCTAGTTTCAGTGGAGATATTCTATAAAAAAGAAAAAAAGAAACAGTCATAAAACACATTTTACATTTATTTCCCTCTCGAGACCGTGCGAATATCATAACCAAGATACTATAGCAAATGTTTCCCTCGGGAATGGCAACTTATCTGCCCGCTAAAGTGCTCTCAAAACGGACATTTTTATGCAGAAATTCTTCCCGGAGTTTTTATAAAAAGATATAAAAATAGTATAGATAAAAAAAAAGACTCCGAGGCTAGTCGACTGATTTTTATTGTATCCATTCTTTTTTTTTTATGAACGAGAAATAAATTATGCAGCTGTCGAAATGATTAAAAAATCATAAATAAATTTTCATTTGATCCCCGCTTAGCGAAATCGCGATGGAACAGTTTTATTTCGCAGTCTGCATCGAGTTTTCCGTTACTTAAAAAAAAAAAGGACGTAGAAATATATTTCAATCTATCTCAGTTGCGATTTTTAAACGAGCTCCATGCTGTCTCTGTAAATGTCGATCTTATCACTTACTCGTTCCACTGCATTCATTGAAAACGCCATCGTTAATGTATATGTATTAACACATTGCCGACCGGCGATTATTTCATAATTTTTTAAAGCCCACGGTCCGAGACTGAAAATTATTTAACGGATTTTTCAACGCTGACGGCAATTTCAATTCTGGACGAACGAATCATCTGCAGGAACGTCTGATAAGTTCATTTCACTTCGTCGACAATCCTTTTAGAGCGTTAAAATTAGTAAAATTCTTTTGGATCCCAATGTTTATACCAACAAACGTAGTATATTAATGTAACAATAAAATAATAATAATTCTGAAGTAAGTCCAGGTTTCTGGCTGAAAGGAATCACAGATTCGAAATACAAATCGATAGATTAAGAATAATAGTTTAATATAAATATGTACGATTCAATATCGACGGTCACAAATACAAGACAAACGTTCTCCAAAATGGCGGACGCCGGAAACCACTTTAGCGAAAGTAAATCGGTAGAAAAATTGTTGGATTCTCCGCGGTTCATCCTTGAATTTCGAGAGCGAGGCCAACTTTGTGCCCGCCACGTTGCACGTTCGCGCAATCGACGTTAAAAGACAGAGACGCCGTGATTTGCTCGGCGAGCTGCTGCTGCAAACTGAGGCCCAGTTGCAGATCCGTATTGAATTTGCACCGAAACGTCGACTTGTCGTCGATGATGTATTTCGCTGCTGCGCCCACGGTGTAATCTTGGATTCCGCCATTTTTGTACATCAGACCGTTCACGGCTGCCTCCAGTTCGTCGTTCACTTGAAAATAATTACAAAACCGTGCGTTAATCGCCTCGAATTCGCTAAACAAATTCTAACATCAAAAAGAAAAAAGAAACAATTCTTCGGTCAAAAAATACCTCCATCAACGACAATGGGAAAGTAATCAAATAAAATCCATTCTTTATACTGCACAGAACCAGCAAATTATACACCGATCTATGCGAGGATGTTAAAAAGTATTTTTATACGTCTGTTCCCATGGGTAAAAGTATTTAAAATTGTTTAAACGTTAAATTAAGCTACTGGAATTCGTTTATAATCATGACATAAAGTTGAAAATTCAAAGTTCAGAATTTTATATATCGTAAAAGGGTGAAACGTTATTTTATTAGCGCGCGTGTGTGTAGGGCAGCGTTAGCTGTGGTGACGTCATAGGCAATGTCATTTACATACGGGTCAAGCATGTAACGAAGCCGATATTTTGAAAGCGTGTTCCCCAAAAATTGTCAACGACGCGAGAAAGCTCGATAAATAAATTGTGGGCTGTTATGGAGAATATATCGAGTTTCCCCGATTTAATTGAGTCATCGCAAGAAAACATGGCCGATGGAAGGTCTTTGCCTCTGTCAACGAGGGAAAAAAGTCACGGATAGTTGTTAATGTGCTATAAACCGCTCGGTTAGCCTGCGGGTCGTTACTTGGGTGCCCAGTTAATTGCGCAACGCACGCATTGTCGGAATATAATGGGGTGTTCGCTTACAGCTTACACGGTTGCGAACCGTAATTGGAGCCTCCGCGATACGGACACACGTGCAATTATACATATCGTCATTTGAACTCGCGAATTCGCGACTACCCTACGGAATAATCTTTATATGTTTATTAATCCGGAATAATGTCTTCGCGCGTTGCTTCAATCCACGCGGAACACTGAACTTTATGCATTTTAAACAAACCCCCCCGACGAAGAAAGCCGAACAGTTTTGTTTAACGAACGTTCGAGCACGGTGACGAATTTCGCCATTTTTTTACTCCACTCCGTAATAACTACGGATTTTTATGCAACATAAAAATTCTTTGCATTCGTTAGAGCAACATAGAACTGCATAGATATTTATCTCTTTTTCTTAAATCACTTTAACACATTAATTGCCTAACTCGAAAATTTTATAAAATTAAATTAATTTATTTAATGAAGCAGCGATTGGAAACTTTAAATGTATGGTATATAGTTTTCTATCAACATTTTGGAATTCTTCAGATATCAACTAAAGTGAATGCAACGAATGCATTAACGTGACATGGCAGTCAAAGTGTTAACGAGTTCATGAAGTTTCAAAAAATTTGAAACGATTCGAAGCAACATTTTTCTTTGCCACTGCCAGATTTTTCGGTTTGTTTTTGAGTTATTAGCGAAAAACGTGGACTAATCAGGATGCAGCGAGAGTCGATGTACGCCATTTTGATGTCTAGTAAAATGGCGTATATCAGCCTTTAAAATAATCTCGTCGATCTATTTTTCTCGTTAATAATTCGAAAAAGTATCGTCATAAATCGCCTCAGAAATCGTTAATTTAAAATTTCTTCGAACTTTTTAGAACACCGTGTATTAATCGAGTCGCACGCAACGAGACTACGGGAATGGCTATGAGATATCACAATATTCAGCGAATTTCTGGGGACACAGCTTTTAAAACGTATTTTAATGAATGAGGGATGGGAAATTGAAACGGAAGGAAACACAGTGTGCCAGTTCCACGAGTCTCTATAAATTTTTAATAACCCCGCTGGTTTTGAATAAAATATTTCACTGGAGACGACGAATTATTTCAATCCGCTGAAAATAGCATTATATCATTCATCGCGATTTAACATCGCCGAATCGAGTCAGAAATAATGTATGTAGCAACGACGAGAGCAATTAGCGAACGCTCTAATCACCGGCACGGAGCTGTCGAAAACATGAAATTTCGAAAATTATGTCAGCGGCGACATTTTCGGAATTTTGTAGACCGCACAATGGAAAATCGAGTCTATGCAACGGGGCCAAACAGAGACAATATCTTTGAAACATCATATTTCCGCCGACATTTTGACAGGGGGCGCATAAGCGAGGTCCTACAAAATGGCGGATTAAGCAGAGCAACGCTACACAAATGGGAATGGCGTTTAGGCTTGTTTCAATTAAAAAAGCGTTGCAAATAAACTGATGTGGGTTTCGCATAGAAATAATTAATAGAAAAATACTGCTATCAATAAATTAGTATTGTCTTACCGATAAATCTAATCTTCGCGATGTCAACAGCTTGGGAGTTTGCGTTTAGGCTTGTTTCAATGAGAAAAGCGTTGCAAATAAACTAATACGGATTTTGCATAGAAATAATTAATATAAAAATAGTGTAATCAATAAATTACTATTGTTTTACGGATAAATCTAATCTTCGCGATGTCAAGAGCTTCGAATTTCGCGTTTAGGCTTGTTTCAATGAGAAAAGCGTGGCGAATAAATTGATGCGAGTTTTGCATAGAAATAATCAATACAAAAATACTGCTATCAATAAATTAGTATTGTCTTACTGTTAAATCTAATCAATGATGTTAAGAGCTTCGGAATTCGTTAAGGCAAATCGTCGGTTGCACCGCGCGGTGTCGAAAATGAGTTTTGCGAAAATATTGTGCAAATTTCTTCCGCCCTCGTCGGGACACCAATGTACCATTGTTTCGTGGAAAATAAGTAGAAGAGGAGTCCCCTAAACCAATAACGATCGCCGAAGAAGTTTTCAACCGTAATTGCGAATATCGATTCCGGGGTAGAACGACGACAGCCCCTGTACAAAATGGCCGCACGGAAATTATGCACAGGACGGCATTGTGTCTGCGTGAAACGCAGTCCATGGGATCGGACGAATCGGAAAATTACCCGGTCATAGTATTCATTCGAAAAAGAATTAGCTTCGCGCAGGATGATTCCGGAGTTCCATCACCGTGTGCGATTGGTACCGGGAATTCGATATGAAACGGGCACGCGGATACAATTTTAACCGTAATATTGGCGTACGGACGGGAATCGAAATAAAAATTTCCTCCTAGGCAATTTTCATTCTGCTTTTTTAACGATCTGGCACCGTTGTTTAAACTTTCATTGACAGTTCGCTGATCCGTTTCTGGTGTCCGATAAACCGTTGTTAATCGAACGGTTCATGGGTTGCGACTGTTGTTTATTTTTTATTTATCGAGGAAAGTTTTAGAACAATCTAAAACAGGGGACCCCGGCCGATTGCGAGGACCTTGAATTATGTCGTCGCTTGGTTGTAAATTGTGTAACATGTGTAAAACAGTTTTGTTGTATCGCGATTGCAAAAACGACACTTCGATAATTTTGCAGAGATAATTTCTATAAGTTTATTTTTAAAAAGAGGAAATTCATGAATCTATTATTTGACTTTCTTTTTCTCTCTTTTATGAAACAAGGAATTAAAGATAAACATTTTTCGCAGCTTTCTCTTTTATTTACTTTTATTAGATTATGAATTCTGTAAATTATAAAGAAAACATCACAAGTTTATAGGAAAGAACTTTTCATAAAATATGTATCAGTCAAAACGAGTCTATAGTCTATTGCTTATTTTTTGACAAAAATGTTTTTAAATAGTACAGTATATCTATACTGTTAATAAACATGGCAGAGAGTAAAATAAAAGTATTGCTGACTATCGCTAAAACTAATGTAAAATAATATGGAATGACGATAATAAACACAGAACGAGTTGCAAGATATTATTATGGTCTTTCGATAAATATAATGTAAAACAAATCATAATTGAATTACTAAAAGAAAAAATACAGTTTTTCCGTATAATAAAGAATATTGCTATTCTGTAACACAAACAATTTAATTTTAAGAATTAGAATTTTATTGCCATTTGAACAGAAAAACAAAAAATAATTGTCGCCTAAGGGACAATACCGTCAAAAACACGAATGTAATTTTCCTCCAGCAACATTTTCAATTCGCACGTGTCACAGTACACGCAAAGTACAAACAACGTACTGAAATTGTTAAAAAATCGTTCTACTGTGCGAAGCGAAATAATAAAACTAAACTCATCGTTGAATGTTTGCGTTGAACTCGAGTTAGTGTTTTCTTATCGTATTGCCATTGATAACAAGGTAATAGGAACAAATTGCATTTCCTGGTCTGCCCCGACCGGAAATGTTCAGGTAAACAGGCAGGTTAGTGTTATTGTTTCTTCGCCAGCACGCGATCAGAACTTCGATATTTATCGATTAAACTCGATAATCCCCCGCGAATAAACGCCGGCGATATTGTATTCCCATGGTTTACGATCGTCGCGAACAAGGAACTCGTTAATTAACTCGCCGCTCAGACATCGATAATTGGGAAGAAGTTCGCAAACGCGGAGCAACGTTTAAATTGTTTCCCATAGTAATTATTTGCGGGCAGAAAGAATTTCATGCATTTTACTTTTCCTTACCGTCCGGAATAATCATTTAAACGATGCAATAAATACTTCCCGCAGTCGTACGATTGAAAACAATGATCAAAGATTCTTTGCGATCAATCGCCATATCAATTGTTTCTATTTTGGTCGATCGAACTTATCGAAACACGAAAGAGATGTTTTCCAAATTAAAAAAGACACTACATAAATTTGAAAAAACATGCGAAAGTGAAACAGAATTTAATTATTTAAGTATTTTCGATTCTATTCTCGTCTGCTTGAGAAAAACCCTTGAGAAAAATGTAACAAAGAAACGACAATGAAACGAACGTTCTCGGGACGAAAGAAGTGCTGCGAACGTTCTAAAAATAACATAAAATAATTGATAAAATAACGAGAATTTTATATAACCATTGCCGAATCGATAACAAATAACTGAGCGTTCCTCCCGCAAAAAGGCAGCGACGAAACAATTGAAAGCGATGCGCCAGCACGTGGACACGGGGATGCTGCTCTTCATCTATGGACACGGCGTAGATCCGCGATGTACTGTTTAATGAAATTGCAATCCCCTTTGCCTTTCCCCTGACAAGAATTTCCCTTTGTGAAGGTCCCACCCTTCCTTCTGCCGGACATTCGCAACGTTTAAGCCGCGCGCACGGACCAAAGTTCGCGAACAGATTGCCAGCGAGAGGATCTCTTTCCCCGGCTAGCCGGAAGTCGATGGTCCTAAAGAACTAGTCGGCGTGCCGTTGCTTTTCTACCCTTTCCGTCTCTCTGTCTGAAAAAGAGACTACTCGCTGCCGAGAAAATCAGTTTTCAACCCCCAAGTTCCTAGACGGTCAACCTTGAACTCCACAAATACGACGCTTTGTACGACGACTCGCAAAGGCGAAGAACCTCCTTTTTCCGTAAATCTGTAGAAAAGGAGGTTCTTCGCAGATGTGAATGGCCTTGAAATGTGTGGTCAGAAGATCGCCGAGACGTTAACGCGCCGAATGTCGTGGTGGTCTCCGATGTCCGGCGCCATTGCGTTGTTTAACCCCTTGCCCTACAAGAATGAGTCAGACTCGTGATCAAAATTTCGAACTGAATCTTATATACATATATTTCCTCAATTTTCTTTAACACTTTAACTGCCAAACCAACAACCTCAAAAATCCCACAGCATCAAAGTAATTTATTTAATGAAGCGATAACTAAAAACTTAAAATGTGCGACACAAAGTTATCCTTCAACCTTTTATTCTTCAGATCTCAACTAAATTTAGTGCAACAAACACATTAATGTACAAATTGATTTCTGTCACCCATATAACATTTTAATGTTAAATATATTTATTTAATTCTATTTTATTTTAAATTATTTTTAATTAATGTGAAATAACATTTTATTTAATTGATGATTGTATACGGTTATTGGAGAATAGCTATCAATGGCGATCAATGGCGAAAATGGGACTTCGACTACACGTTTCTAGACGCGCGGTGAGAGTGTATGTCAATTTTTAGGTCGATCGGAATCGAATTGCAGCCGTGGCGCGACTTTGAAGTTTCGGGGCGATCAATGGCGAAAATGCGAAAAATGGGGTTGATAAAAGGTAGCTTCCCGGAGTCCCCTGATATGCTAGTCTACATTTTGACGAGCTCTTCTTAAAGAGGAAGGTTTGGGGAAGATTTTGCCGTTGGGCCCATGTCGATAGCTCTAATAGTTTGGCCGGGGCACGACTTCAAAGATTGCCAAATATTGCCAAATATTGAAGGGACGTGAAAATCGGCAAAATTGGGTTGATGCACCTAATGGATTACACCATAGACCATGGTGTCCACACCAATGCAGTCCACTCTTAATCTTTGAAGTGCGGGTTTAACTATAACAAGTAATAGTAAACGTGCACGCAACAATAGTTGTTAATTTTTCGCAAACGTAAAATA
>CM052087.1:9991429-10013819 GCA_028453745.1 Agapostemon virescens
CTCCTTTTTCTTTCACCCCTCCCGGCCTTTCGCGATACGCCGTTGTCCATTGCGAGGATGGAAAGGATGCTCTTCTCATTGGAGAAGAACGTGATAATTTAATTGTAAAGTATTCGACGCTCTTTTATTGCTACTACTCTGTATATAATCTTTTAAATTAATCGAAGCTAGACTTAACAGTTTTAAGTGATTAGGCGGGTTCTCTATCGAATTGATCCATTAAGAGATAAGTGTTGTTACTTTTAAGCACCGACCCAAGGGACCGTATCGAATCCGAATAAACTTCTTGTGTAAAATAATTAATCTTCTATTCTTGTACCTTTTTGTACTTTTTACGAACTCTCAGTTGTTCAACGGTGATCATGAATGGATACTACGAACTACACGAGAATCGTCAGGAAGTCCTGAAACAAAGTACGATAGAACTAGGAAAATAAATAACGTGGTTTCAACGATCCTCGAACAATTAAATGCTACCTACCTTGGTAATAATCTTCGATCAATCTCAACGATATTTAGCAGTACGGGTCTATAACAGGATTCAGTGATGTACACAACAATTTTTGTCATTTAGAACACTTTACATGTACAAATTATTATAAACTATACTCTAAGGACTACGGAGAAATAAAAATTGCTAGAATATTCACGGGTCATTTAAATAATCGACCAAGTTACATTTTTCTTTTATGTAGATTGTGAATTTTACACGTTTGCAAAATAATTTTCCTATGTAGTAGGTCATTTATAAATATAATAAATATAATGTAGAACCAATATAATGTAGATTTACCTGGGTAACAAGGCAAAGGACAACACGGTGGACAACAGGGTTTCGGAGGACACGGAGGACATCTCAAAGGAGGCGCAGGGAAAGGACCAATGCAAATAGGAAGACATGGCTTGGGTGGAGGAGGACAAGGTGGTGGAGGACAACAAGGAGCCGGAGGAGGGATGTAAGGGGGTAGCTCTTCTATTCGTGGTGGCAATATCATCTTACACACAGGTGTCGGCGGTATTTTTGGGCATTGACTGAAAGAATGCAGAAAGAACTGTACAACTGTAATGTAAAATATCCATGTGTAAAAATAATTGTAAAATTGAACGGACCAACACTCGATGGCGCACATCAAGTATTTCAATTCTTCCATGTCGTTCCAACAGGACAAAGCCTTGGGGCCATTGCGACCCATTTCGAATTTTGAAAAATTGTTATAACGCGGCTCTTAATACTTAAAAATTTTATCGAAACCTTCCAATTAATCGATTAAACGTAGTTACGCCATCGCTTTAATTAATTTAAAATTTTTTTTAGCCATTTTCGAGCAATCTGGAGAAACAAAACATCATCGAATCGCAAACATCGTGGAGGAAAGATTATATTATATTTTTAATAACAATTGCCGAGCATACTTTTTGATGTACTGTAATTGAAAATGATTGATTGAATGACTTGCGAACAGATTGCAATAAATGTTTTAGAATTATGAATATTTGAAAGTAGCAGTTATTGGTCTGCCATGCATGGACCAAGGAAAGGGAGTACTTATCAAAAGCTTATGTGTAAAATAAGTTGTTTTCTACCGGAAAAATTTCGTAATGCCTTTTTACATCCCGCAGGTTGGTAATTATTTTCAATAAATAACGATCGACATTTTCAAACGTTCATAAATCCCAGGTCCGACGACCGTATTCTTTTGGGCCCCAACTTTTAAATGGGGCTTGGTGGCAGCGGGAATAGGAGATGTTAATCGACCCGCAAACTCGATATCCCTGAGTCAAACTGCGAGTCTTATGATAACCAGCGCTATTTGGTCCAGGTGATAAAGCTACGTACAATGTATGAAAAATGCCTTATCGGTCAAGCAATAACATCAACTAATTATCCAACAGATATTCAATGATAATTATACCAAAGAATTACAACCTACTCGCCGTAAACGCGTTTACGTGTTTGACAAATATGTACAACTTCGTCAGAGGCGTTTTATACCAAAGAACTCAAGACTCGAAATAACATTCAACTGAGAAGGTGGACGAATACCAGAAAACCAGAAATATATAAAAATATATTAAAAATTTTTATTCTATAATATTATTATTATTTTACACTGACACTGACTATCCGAATGTCGTCATAAGGTTTATCAGTCTTTGGATTTGTTTTCACCTGACTGATATTTTGTACAACCTCCATGCCTTTTACTATCCTTCCAAATACAGTGTGCTTGTTGTCCAACCAAGGCTGAAAAGATTAATAAAATGACATCTCACGGAATTGGCTTAATTTTAAATAAATAATAAATTAATAATCTTATGGTACTCACAGTTGGCGTTAAAGTAATAAAAAACTGACTTCCATTCGTGTTCGACCCCGCATTCGCCATACTCAACGTATACGGCCTATCATGTTTCAAATGAGGTTTAAATTCATCTTCAAATTCCCCTCCCCATATACTTTCTCCACCTGTTCCAGTTCCGGTAGGGTCACCCGTTTGGATCATGAACCCTTTAATTACTCTATGGAACACATGGCCATTGTAGTAGCCGTTCTTCGAATGAACGCAGAAATTTTCTACTGTCTTTGGAACATCTTTGCCGAAGAGATTCGCGTGAATGTCTCCCAGTGTTGTGTGAATAATGGCAGTATCGAAGATCTTTTGCATGTTGGTAGCCTCTGTGGAAGATATAATATCTTCCTTTGATGGTCTCTCGTTGAAAACATCTCTGTCGCACTCTTGACTCTTTGTGTCTTCCGGTTCGCGCCTTGTGAACATGTAAAATCTATTTTTCTTGTGAGCTGTGCAGAACAAAGTAGGATCGGGACGGTTCAGCTCCAATGTAGGATTCTCTGATGCTTCCATTTCTACGGTCACAGCTGCTGTTTTCCTTGCCTTTCCCTTTGTGTTTGAAAAATGAATGAAAAGTATTACATTTACTATTGCAAAGGTTTACAAACGTTGTCAAGCTGTTTGGTCCACGCTTAAAGAAGTTATTACTATACCTGAAACAGGGCTAGCTGCATAGGTCGAATATTTTCAGGCTTCCCCATGATCCTAACGCACCGATTCGTGTACAAATTTACAATTTTAATTCCTAGCATTGTGCTATACAAAATCATGTAACCAGATTCGTCGAACGCTATGTTGCCCAAGTTTGTTTCCGTTTTGTCCAATTCTCTTTCAACTGCCATCCTAAAAAATTACATAAAAACAATTACATTAGGTATAAATAGATATAGTAATTTTATTAGTAAACATCATACCTTCTACCAAATTCCATATTTGGTAATTGCTGTGTCATTTGTTGCAATTCTGTAAATCTCTGTAGCGTTTCATCGAACACCCTGTACAATTTTCCAGTGCGAAAATTAAAGACTCTGACCTTCCTATCTCCACTCAGAGATGCAAACTTTTTACCATCTGGAGATACGGCTAAACCACATGGATAAGTCTTATTCTTTGCAAATTCAAACAAGTCTGTGTCCAACTTTGACTCAAATGTAACACATTTGGGAAACTTGTACTCCATTTTAGGACCTGTCCAATATTCTAGAATGCCTGCTTTGTCCACAGAAATGCACGTTTCGTAAGCAGAATTGTACTACAAATAAGTGGACTAATGTCATTTCATGTTTCTTTAAATTTAAATATTATTTCATATAATTACTAACTAATTAATTTGTCATACTTTCATGGCAACAACAGGTTTAGTGTGTAATTTTTCAAAGACATGCAATGGTGTTCCAGTTCCTTGACCATCGTAAACAAAAATTTTATTTGAGTCTTGAGCTGAGATTGCTACAGCAGAAATTGCATCTCCCGGTGAATATATCCATTCGCAACACAGAGGTATAAAGTCCATTTTGATCATATTAATCATATCTTCAACAGATATTCAATTAATTAAACAGTACATTGGAATGTCTGGTTAGAATTGTAGGTATATTTACCAAAATTAATAACATCGAAAATCTTAATTGTTTTGTCTAGACTAACTGTACACGCATGAACACCATTACAGCTAGCTGCCATTGATTGTATACCCATTAAATGGGCACGAAAATGTTTAACAAATTCAATGAGTTCTTCTTGTTTCTTCCAGAATTTAACATGCCCGTCACAACTAGCCGTAATGACAAAATTCGATCTGTAAAAATAACCAAAGATAAATATAACATTGTACTTTTTGTAAAAATATAGGATAAAACTATAATGTACAAACTTTGTGACTAAAATGTGAGTAATCACATCTCTATGCATATAAGATTTTTCATAGCATTCGCAGTAGGGTAAATTCTCTATGTACACCTGCTCGTACTCCAAAACTGCAAAATTACATCAACCGCCATTACATTAACAATGTTTATTGAAGCATATTCATAAAAACGTTTTTAATGCATGCAATTATTCCTTCCAGAGAACCATAATATAACCTGAAATCTTATTTACATATACATGCAATGTTAAGAGTCGCAACGAAAGCAATACTGCAATCTCTTTAAAAAAAAGCATAAAATGAAAGCCGTAAGAGTTAGAAATGATTTTATTCGTCATTTTTATATAAAATAATACAATTTATAAAAAAGGTTATGCGCGGGAACCTTTCGGTTTTTTTTGTGGTACAGCCTCTGAAGGTAAAGGTCCAACCCAATCGTCCTCGTTATCACTCTCTGCATGTTCTCTCTTGGTGCTAGACATTATTAATCACGCTAAAAAGAATATTTAATAACAACAGAAGATTTGTTTGGAACTGACATTTACACGAACGCCATTAAGCTACGCTAGTGCCAATTTAATACGCTGTAGTCGTCCAAGCGAGTACAGGACGAAGCTGATTAATAAGTCTTCCGACGGATAGATGACACGGGTATACATTTCTCCGAAAAATTGTGGTAAAAGCTTTATGATGTTCATTGATTTAATTACGCATCGATATTTCGAGTTTTTTGATGGTAAGTATAAGAGTTAAGTATAAAAATGGCTACTACAATTCCATAAGCTTATTGAGATATTTTCTTTATTTAATGTAACTAAGAGAAAATACCAGTTAACTAAAAAGATTAGTCCATTTAATCGCTCCCACTTAAATACGTAATTTACAATTATTAATGTACTTCTTCGTCACAGCGAGGCTAATGCAAAATAAATTTTTTCCAACAATCAGGACACGTTAAATCGATAGTAGCCAACTACTATTTTCAGTCGACTGATTTTTTAAACTATCGACTGAATTTAGTAGTGGTTGAGTTACTATTTTCAGTCGACTGTTTTACACGTCGCCATCTTGAAATTTCAAATGTCAATGTCGCACGATGAAACGAAAAGATTGTGACAGTACGTGTAAATATGCAAGTAATGGAATATGTAATAGATATTTCAATACTTTAATTCATATTAGATGTTAAAGTCTTATTGCTATTTATGCGATATAAACTATATATATGATATAAATAAATTGTGTATATTTATATTTATAACATAGTGTATGAATGTATTATTAAATAAAGACAGATTCAGGCAAAATCATTCAATCACGAAATTTACTATCTCTGTACTGTCCTACTATTTATTTAACTAGTCCACATGTAAGAGTGAGTGAGAAATGAGATCTATACGTAGGCATAGACTATAGCTCGCAATCTAGACGTAACCACTAAAACGAAATTTCAGTCGACCAAAAACTATCGACTAAATATTCGATAGTATGTAGTAACTAAATAGTAATTAGTCGATAGTTGAATTTAGTCGATAATGCCCATCACTATTATCCGTTCAAGAATCTGCAACACTTTTATGAAAGCGGTTAGCCGAAACGCCGAATGGGGCGTTGCTGATGGAAGCCACGCATTTAGATGGCATCTTCGGATCATATGTTCCAGGACCAGGCACATCCAACTGCAGCTTAGAACTGAATCTCTAAAATAAAACACAACTTCTTACTGTACATATTTTCGTCATCGGTTTTGCCCTACCTTCGCAGATTGCAGAAACGGTGCTGATTTCGTTGAATAACGGCCGCACTTGCAATTACTCTTTCGGAACTTATCAAACGCACCTTTCACGTTGTAGCTGTTCGGCGCTGGAAAGTTCTGCGCGCAAAGATTCCCTGTGAATGCCTTCGGCCGAAGAACAACATGGAAACCATAATTTCGCATCGAATGCGATCATGATTAGTCTTTACTTCAAGCAGGTTCCTTCTAGACAGCATGTCTAGGAAACGTAGCTGCTTAGCAGTTCCTCTTTTCGCTTGTCTGATCTCCTCGTCGCGAATCTGAGCCGCTGTTTTCTTTGTTTCATGATCGTAATCGCCCGGACTTGGAGTCTGAAACGATCTTGGCTCGGTCCTACCTGTCATTCTGCTCCAGAAGTTTCCTTTATACCTGAACGTTGTGTAACACGTTTCCTGTAAATTAATAACCAGTTCAATGCGTTCGATTAATTAATATTTTATTTTTAGATTTCGCAGAAGGAATTACTTCGCGAGGAATATTGTAGAACCCAGGCGGTTCGTGTTTGATCGGAGGATTCTTCCGGATGGTACCCCATTGGTCGATGCTGTAACCAGTGTAAAATTTGCCTGGCACCGACGTGGATTGAGGCAAAATGGAACGAGGTGGGTGAACTAGCCAAAGCTATCTTTAACATTTATTAAAACGTTAAACAACTTTTTGAATTTTTAATTAAAGTTATTACTCTTCCAGCAGAGCGTCTACGTTTGGAAGGACGAGATTTGATGCTGTCAGGCTGCGGCTCATCTTCGGAGATATCGTACGCCGAACCAGGTTCTTCGTGAAACGTGTTCTTGAACCTCGCGTCGGTAAAGTCGATGCTGACGCCGCCCTAATAGTTCATTTTCTTGTTAAATTTTACGTTAACCCTTTGCCCTACAATCTTATGCGACACTCGCGATGTAGATTCTGAACGGAGTCTAATTAATATGTTATTAATTTCCCTTAAATTAAGATAATAGTCTACTTGGTAATTGTTAACGCGTTGAACGCGGCGCCATTTTGCCTCGCATTCGGGTCACGTTTTATTTAACTTCAAATGGAAAGAATGCAATTGCGCGTATGCAAAAGACTCGCTTATGCCATTTGTGCTTTTCTATTTCAATCAAATCTATTAAAATAGTGTGAATATTTCTTAATATTATGTAAATTATATATAGCACGTTAATTTGTGAATTTGATACCACCAGTCTCCAGGGACTGACATACATATAGGCATGCCATAGTTATAAGTTTTCTTTTTCTTTTAGCAAATTGTGAACTTCAAATTCTAAAATCTATTTGGTAATTGTTAATGTACATTCACTGGAGAACATATAGGCATATCATAGTTGTAAGTTTTCTTTTTCTTTTAGCGAATTATGAACTTCAAATTCTAATAATTCCAATTATAAGATAAATCGTAGGGCAAAGGGTTCACCGTTAATTATTAAACCGTTCGGAAACTACTTTCTGGTATATGTTTTTGCGGTTCCTTTATGTTGTAAGTACCAGGACCCGGCAGCCATTGCGCGTCCCTCGATACCGATAGAAATTTTCTTTTTGATCCAGACAGAAAAGGATAATATTCAGCTGAAAGCGAGACGTATAAACGAATGAAGAGGTTCTGAGCAGTTTCGTTGTAATTATACCAAGCAGCCTGGGAGGACAAGACGGTTCCCATAAATTGTATGTTCCTGGACCAATGTTTGCCGACGTTTGCGTGGTCAATTTTGAGAATCTCTCGGCCCTGCTGTATGCCATCTTCCGTTCTAAACGAGGCTAAAGAATACGCGACATGTGGAGAACGATTAATACTGAACCACGCAGAAAGAAGAAAGAAAAACAATGGACAACCTGATTCTATATCTCGTCTGTTTCCTTTTTGGCTCTAGTATTCAATTCTACTTTTAAACGTCGAATTTAAACTTGAAGATTCAAATTGAACAACGCGTCTGACAATTTATTTTTACTATTTACTAATTTAATATTAGTAAATTTGCTATTGCATGCTTGTACATTCTTTGATGGATATATATTAACTCCTTGTGTAGTACAATAATTTATTAAACATGGATGTCATTAACCCTTTGCAGTCGTCGATGCAATTTTAATTCCAAAATTAAGACATTTCCTTCGACATTAAACATTTTCATTCCATAAAATCCTTTTTACACTACACATTTGGTTCCTGATTTTTTCCTTTACTATTACTGAAGTTATAAAAACATTTTCAGCAGAAATATTATCTTGATTCATAGTAAAATTAATAACATATTTATTAGACTCTCGGGGTAGGGGTTGAACGTAAATTTCAATTACGAATCTTATCTCCTATATCAAATAGAAATTTGAATGTTCAAGTTGAAGATATCGCGGAGTATGTTGTGGAATCAAATGAATAGACGCCGATGGGACAGATTTGGGAAAAGTCAATTTAATAATAAGTTTGCAAGGGCAGCAGCGTTTCGTGTCGATAATCATAATGTACACCACAGCGCCACGACAAGATAAAAAGAAGAAAAAAATAATCTCTGCGTGTCGCTGTGCATTACACCGTTCTGGCAAACACAAATATATTTCACTGAACCGTAATAATAATCCATGATACTCAATAAGTCGTTAATGATAATAATAAGGCTAGCTACAGCGCGATCCCATTCGCGCGAAGGGGATCGCCCGATTCCGACGCTCTGTACACTTTTACAACGTACCTGAATAAGAATCTAATTACATTAAATTGAATTACCGTTTATAATCATCGTTACAATTCGAAACTAACTCGAAGAATGTGTCGGTGGCGTTTCCGGAAACCCCGAGAGGATCGATCATCCTTTTTCAGGATGATTCTTCTGATTCGAAACGGTGGTTCGAGGGCGGTAACAAAAACGTGAAACGCAAAAATTCGAAATCATCGATCCCTCGGGAAGAAACGCGTGTACTTTCTGTCTCTCTATGTTTGTGTGTGTGTGTGTGTATGTGTGTGTGTGTGGTGTCTGCGATGTGTATATTAAAAATTTCACTCGCTCACTCTCGCATTTTCTTTCCTTCTCGTTTCTTTTTTTTTTTTTTAGTTCTGTTAAGGATACAAAGGCACTGTACACGTAAACATAGAATTATCATAGAAGAGCGCTGTAGGCGGTCCGCGGGTGTCCCATTTTAGAACGGTAAAATGTGCCCCGTTTTAAAAAATATCGATACGATCTATGCTTAATTTTCTCCTCTTTTCTTTTTACCCTTTCGCACACGCACGTACATACACACACACTCTCTCTCTCTCTCTCTCTCTCTCTCTCTCTCTCTCTCTCTCGCTCTTTGTTCTAAACGGATTCGTTTTCACTTCGTTTTTGTATCGTTCAAGACGCTGCACGCTTAAAATAGGGAGCAGTTTCCTTCGTTTCTAGCTGCATTGGTCAACGCTATTCTCATTCTATATTTATATTTGTTTTCATTTTTCCGTATATGTATATGTATATATATGCATACATATACATATACATATACGATCTTAAACGTTAAGGAAAAATATAGACGACTATTATATTTATTTATATGTATCTATATGTATGTATATGTATGTATGTATAAATCGAATGTGCAGAACTCACGGTAACTATGCAGGAGGAAAAGTAATTTTGGTCAATGCGATCAGAAGTTAAGAAAACGCTCCGAGGGGGGTTCTTTCGAGGTGGGATCTGTTTTTCTTCTTTTTCTTTTCTTTATCACAATTTGGCAGTGAATGTTCTCACGTTTAAAATACAGTTTCGCAAAAGGTTTTTGCTCTTTTTCTTTTTTTCTTTCTTGTCATTTTCTTTTGTTCGCTCTCACTCTTCTCTTTCATCGTCGTTCACGCTTTTTTTCTCCGTCGTAACTTATCATTTTCACTCGCTACTTCCGAGATTCCTCCGTTGCTATCGGCTCCCTACGGTTTTTAGACGACGAAACTTTGAAAATATTTAAACTCTCGCTATATTATTTCGCAACTGTTCAGAAAAAATAAATTCTCCTCTGTGTGTGTGTCTGTCTCTGTTTTTCTCTCTTGTTCTCTTGACGTTTTCTATCGGACCGTGCTCGTTCTCTGTTAACCCTTCGCGGACGAGGATTTTTGAAAATATTGAAAATCTCTGCAGAAAGTTAAATCTTGTATTAATCTTGTCCCATTTTTATTATAATGTTTGCTTCGATGAAGAAATTTGTTCGAAGCTTTCTAATAAAGATATTTTTATAATTTCTGGTAATTGACAAAGAAAAAATTACGAACCAGTCATTTTGGCTGGTCCGGTAGTTTTAGCGTTGAAATTTTCAATTCTGGAAAGAATTAAGATTATATATTGCTTGTTTGCAACGTTAACCCTTTCGTCAGGGGTGCAGACTATAATCTGCGCCGACTCTCGTCGATAAACGAAGAAATCAGTTTTCGCAGCTCTCCAAAAGGTTTACAGTGGCTCACGAAAGTATTTGGACACTCTTTGAATCTAAATAACTTTTCTAAGATTAAACCAAACGACTTTACTTCTCTGGAGCAACTAGAAGCACTGATTTACTAGATGATATGCAAAAATAATTTCGAAATAATTCTAATTGATGGAAATTACATGACAAAATGAAAAAGGCATTTCTTAAAACATTTTTATTTTAACTCGTAATGAAAATTTCAAATATGCGTTTCACAGATCTTAATTATACGCATGCTGAAAATTTCATCGAAGTCGATTGTCGCAGAGAAAAAGAAACCGACACGCGTAGAAAGATGCAAGAATTTGTGGAGTTTAAGCAGAAAATGGCGAAGAATCGTGAAAAATTGTCACTTTCGCCATTTTCTTTATTTATTTAATTTTTCTTTATGCGTATAACTATCGTAGATTTACAAGATGCGTCTTTAAAGTTCTGAGTACGTGGCTCGGCTAAACAATATTTAAAAAGTCCCTTTTTTATTTGTCACGTAATTCATAGCAATTGCAACGTTTTCACAATCCTTCTCGCACATCATTTAGTAAATCAACGCATCTAATTTCTCAAAAAAAAATCAAGGCTTTTGGTCCAATCTTAAAAAAGCTATTTCTATTTAAATAGTGTCCAAATACTTTTGTGAGCCATTGTAAAAGAGGAATTCTAAGATGGCGTTGAAAGAACTGCCGTAACAAAAGGGTTAAGGATAGAATATGTCATCAAAACGACGACACTCGGTCCTCGAAGGGTTAAATCGGGCAGGGCACGGGATGCTCAGAAACGAACGCCCTTCGAAATCATGCTCGAACCACTCTGCACACCCCTTTTCTACGATGGCGACGCAGAGAATGATTTCCCGTGGTTATTTCTTTCCTGTAGAATTTGATATCGAGTTAAATAGTTACTCGGTTTTCTCGTGTTCTCTCTCTCTCTGTAGAGAGAGAAAGAACGATTCCAATCATTCGATTTGCGTGACCGAGTGAATCGCTAGAACAGAGGGAGGATTAAATTTGAATGATTTGTTATAGAGTCTTTATTTCATCTTCGACAGCGAACCTTGGTTCAGGAAACTGATATAATTCGAATAACAATGATCGAAATCTGAAAGCAAAACTCGGAGCTTCTTTTCAACTGAGAAATCATTACACATTCGTCACGTGATACGCTCGACAGGGGCAATTTTTTAGAAAGGATTCACCACGAGAACGTAAACCACGCGTCGTAGGCAACGACATACTTCCCTCCAGGATCGAACACATCGGTACATTTTTCATTTTCTAAATCCATTCGAAATATCAACGAAATCGTACTTCACGGTACACCGACGGAAGAGTAGTCCGTCAAAATTCTGTCAAACTCTCGGAAAGTGTCTCTTCCGTGAAAACAACCATGATCGAAGTGGACAATGAACAAATCATTTGAACGCGACGGAAATATAGTGAAAAAGATCATCGGAACGCTGTGACCACGAATTTTTATTGCGTCTTTCGTCGAATCTCGCGTCAATGAAAAAGTAGATCGGCTTCTGTCATCGAGTATTCAAAAAATACATGATTTGTACTTCATCAGATTCTACAGAAAATTTGGAAAAAAGCATTCGCTGTTTCGTCGGCGCGGTGAAGTCGCCGTCGACGCCATCGCCTCGGGCTCGAGACGATATCTCGTACCGGTAAAATCGACTTACTGCTCGAATAACTACAGGATAACTGCTACCGGAGAACGTATCTCTTCGATAATCCCGAATTTCGACGGTATACGATAAGTGCAACGTTCGAAAACCCGAGGCGGCGACATTCGACGCGACTTCGCTGCAGTTCGACCACCGTTCGAAACGACGGCCATTTTGTTCGGCCCGTACGAAACTAAAACCGTTCGTACATCGTTCAGCGAAAAATATGTTTCTCACGAGCGCTCTCGACTCATGTTCTCTCGCAGTCTCTCTCTATTTTTTGTTTTCTACAGTATTCCACAGTTTTCTTGCGACGTATCGCGGCGATCATGCGAACGGGCGAGGATCGCGATCTCGTTTCGCGCGCGTCATTCCGCAGACCGATCTCCTCCGCTGCCATTTTTTCCTTGGATCGTCGGTACCAAAATACGAAAGCTCTCGTCGAACTCGGCGCGCAGAACAAGCAGGACTACAATTTATCATACAATAACGCCGTTGTTCCGTTCTCGCCGACTATCAAAACGAAATCAAGATCAAACGTATTTACATCTACTTACAATTCGTCGGACGACCAAGTTGCCCGCTGATCGCTTTCGCTTCTCAACTCGCCTAATCGTTTACGATAACTGAACTCTCACTCTCTCTCTCTCTCGCTCTCTCTGTCGCAATGTCAAAATCAAAATCCGACCAGCAAACGTGAACTCTCCAAAAAGAAATTCGCTCTCGTTGAACAAACTCGCATTTGAAAAATTCACGTCAACCGGTTACCGATTCTCGACCGGAAATGCGCTGTTCTCCGCGAGTCGTTCGGAACTTCCGGTACGCGTCGCCGAGATTCGATTCGTCTTCGGTTTCTAAGCAAACGATTCTCGTATCTTTCTTTTATTTTTATTTTATTTATTTATTTTATTTTGGTATTTAGTATTCGCGTGTTTCAAGTCTTCGTAAGGCAGTGATTCGTCTCAGAGTATTCGAGACGAGGTCTCGTTCGTTATAATACTGCCGATCGATCTCCTTGGCGGCGTACCGGACTTCCGGATCGTCCCGCAGGATCGCAGCGCGCTTTGCGAAATTCGAAAGACAACGAAAATCAAGAATTAGTCGAAAGAAGAAAATGATTTCGCGATGCGAACGCGGTTTGCAGATATTTATCGCTTATGGGGGTTGATAAATACCTCTTCGCAGACGATTTCCCTGATCGAACGTCGTTTCGATCGTACGTACAAGGCAGCCGTCGATTTCCGGTAATAAACAATTTTTTTTTCGCTCGTCTTTCGACAAACGTTGACTACCATGGTTCGTTAATCGACGCGCAAATTACATTTCCATCACGCGCGCTTTGCGAAATTCGAAAGACAACGAAAATCAAGAATTAGTCGAAAGAAGAAAATGATTTCGCGATGGGAACGCGGTTTGCAGATATTTTTACCGTTTATGGGGGTTGATAAATACCTCTTCGCAAACGATTTCCCTGATCGAACGTCGTTTCGATCGTACGTACAAGGCAGCCGTCGATTTCCGGTAATAAACAATTTTCTCGCTCGTCTTTCGACAAACGTTGACTACCATGGTTCGTTAATCGACGCGCAAATTACATTTCCATCGCGCGCGCTTTGCGAAATTCGAAAGACAACGAAAATCAAGGAATAGTCGAAAGAAGAAAATGATTTCGCGATGGGAACGCGGTTCGCAGATATTTTTACCGTTTATGGGGTTGGTAAATTGCAAACAGGCAGCCGTCGATTTCTGGTAATAAATAATTTTTTCGCTCGTCTTTCGACAAACGTTGACTACCATGGTTCGTTAATCGACGCGCAAATTACATTTCCATCGCGCGCGCATTGCGAAATTCAAAAGACAACGAAAATCAAGGAATAGTCGAAAGAAGAAAATGATTTCGCGATGGGAACGCGGTTCGCAGATATTTTTACCGTTTATGGAGGTTGGTAAATTGCAAACGATTTTCCTCATCGTACGCGCGACGAGGCAGCCGTCGATTTCCGGTAATAAACAATTTTCTTAGTTGTCTTTCGACAAACGTTGACTGCCATGGTTCGTTAATCGACGCGTAAATTACATTTCCATCGCGCGCGCTTTGCAAAATTCGAAAGACAACGAAAATCAAGGAATAGTCGAAAGAAGAAAATGATTTCGCGATGCGAACACTGTTTGCAGATATTTTTACCGTTTATGGGGGTTGGTAAATTGCAAACGATTTTCCTGATCGTACGCGCGACGAGGCAGCCGTCGATTTCCGGTAATAAACAATTTTCTCGCTCGTCTTTCGGACGCGTAAATGACATTTCGATGGGAATCGCGAACCAACGGAATCGTCCGCAACGACGCGATCTAATAATCGAGATCGCAACGCGACGATTTCCAAGCTCCATTTTATGGGGCACATTGAAAATCCTACTTTTCGTACAGGGAAACCGTAAACCGACGTCGCTCGCGAACGATATTCCCGATGGAAAATCATTCTACTAAATTAAACATTAAACGCACAAACTTCCACTGCCAGCGTTGCGACTTTTGTCTCTACAAAGAAAAAACGAAAGACTAATAAAATAAAGAAAAGGAGACTGTACAGTTTCAGTACCGTGTCGCGAACGGAAAATCAACTTCTGCATCGATCCCCTAAATCGAAACTCGTCGAAGGATTTTTTCCGTATTCCTCCTGTTTCGTTTCTCTTTTTACCAAAAAATGTATAAAATCTGATTCTGCGATCGGAGAGGGGCGCGAACAGGCGTTTTTCTTTTTTTTATTTTTCAAAAGGTACCTCCTCTTCGGTCTCTCGAAGTCTCGCAGAGAATTTTGATCGTTTCGATGGATCCCGATTAGGGGATCGATCCTCGTTCACGGCGAACCAGACGGCAACTCATAGTCGTCCGTGCTGATCGTCGAAGCTGTTTTGAGCCGCGGGTTTCTCGCTTCGCTTCGCTCCCCTAACGCTATCCTTTACATTAAATATATTTATATAGAAGTATTTATAATTTATTAACCGTCTAGTCGAAGTTGTCGAGTCAGTTCGAGATATTGGCAGAGTTCGTCGTCGCTGTAGACCGCCAATAACGTTACTTTGCGTGATACATGCTTTGAGATCATTCGAATTTCTGTTGTACGGCTAACTAGCTCTCTCGCTGAACGTTTCGGAAGCCAGCGAGCTCGGTGGAATGCGGACTGTTACTAATTATCATGACAGCGTCGGGGACGCACTGTCAACGGCGTGCGACAGGGTGCACGGGGATGGAACGCATTCGCGATGGTTAAAGACCGGAATGCGGATGGACCTTGCTTTCATCCGGGTGCAACAGTGTTTCACAGCTGTTGCAATTGCACTGTGCTGTTGCAATTGCACAGCTGCTTCCTCTGTCAACCACTGTCGGAACACGCCGACATGTTCGTCGCCCAACCACCGGACCAACATGTCCCGCAGAGTCGAAGGAATTTAGCTAACGAAATCGTGACGGTAACCAAGTGGCTGAAATTTATCACAGCGAATTACTCTTTCGACCATAGACTCTTGCGAAGCCCAAGGGAATCCGGTCTACTCGAACGTGTCCCGAGGGCACCTTCCGAACCTGGACAACATGCAGGCTCGCCTAACCGTTTAACCCTTTGCGCTCGCACAGCGACTCGAAAGTGTAGAAAGAACGCTTGCATCGGTGGGGCAGAGTGAACATTGCATTTCTTTGTGAAAGAAAAGAGTTAAGACGATGTACGGCAGTTCGAAGCGTTGTACTTGTGCTCGATGAACGATTAAAGTTCTCGAGATTGATTAGAAATTATGCTAGCCTGTAGAGAATTAATATATCAGGGCCACTTGAAAATATTTTCGTCCAGTGGCGCTGACTTTTAATCGTTCAGAGGATTAAATCCTGACCGGAAAGAGTTAAAGCATCGGTCAAACGCGATTTGGCAGTAGAACGGTGAAGAGAAAAGAAATGGAAACGATTAATTTCGATGCGACATGGAAATGTGAAAATGAAGAAAATCATATGGGAAATACTCCAGAAGGGGGAGAAACGTTTGGGTTGTCGAAAGTAAAATAATTTCGAGCGCAAAGGGTTAAATTATTTGTAAACCGTTTGTTTACAGCCTGTTAACCGGGCGATTTTTATTTTCTAAAGCAAACTTGCCGTAACAAATATTCTTTCTAGAGTAAATTACAATATAGTCTACACACCAATGTGGGTCCTATGATACAATTAAGTAGTTGATCGAATCAAGAAGAAAAAGAAAAAAAAGAAAGAAATATTTAAATTCGATTACGAACGAGTTGAGTCGTCCTCCCCGGTTAACAAGTTGAGCATTGTTTTTAACCCGATCGTTGCACGCGATCCCGACGAATGATTTCGTTTTAATTCTCCGACCTCGTGGATCGAGTGTCCGTCGGCGCCGGTCACCGGTGACCGACGCTTTCAATTTTGTTACGATTTCGAGCATCGTAGACGGCGGATGTCGCACGGCCGGAAATCTGCATTACACGCGCGGCCACTGCTGTATATAATGTAGAAATATATAATATGTATATATATTATGTATATATTGCAATAGAACGACGCGACGTTGAAATTGGTCGCGCATATACAGCGTGGCTCCGTCATTAGTGGCAAAATCGGCGAGCGACTTTCGATTTCTTTGCGAAAAAGATCGACCGAAAAGCTGAACCAAGCATTTTCCGCTCGTAACACGTTTATATTTAAAAAAAGAAAAGAAAGAAAATCTTTTAATCTCCGATGATGATCGTGTTCCGTTTCGAAAATTGGATTCCAGATTTTTGGTACAGTTTCTCCGCGAAAGAAATTCGCTCGCTCGTCGTCGTCGTCATCGATGACGGATCGTCTTACACGAAAGGAGAAATGGCGATCGTCGTTACTCGTCAACTAATTTCTCTCGGCGAAACTAGCATTCCTAGGGCTTTTCCAAAAATACATCGTTATTCCCGATGATCTTAATTACGGATGTACGGACTATCTACCTCTCTGTTTGTTTGTTTGTTTGTATGTTTGTATGTTTGTTTCGAACATGTTCTCCGCTTTCTCTCCCTCTCTCTCTCACGCGCGTCTGCGAAAATACAATCTTTTCGGCGGAACAAGAACTGCATTAATTTGTTTTTTTTTTTCTTTCTCTCATTTTATACACTAGCGGTAGGTAAGATTTGTTTCATTACTTTGTTTGTTTGTTTTTTGTTTCTGGCACGTACATTTGGCGCTGCTAAACGCCAATGTGGAATTGACGAGACTGAAGGTACGTATTCTTTTTGCGTGTACGCGTGTTCTTCTTCTTCTTCTTCTTCTTAAAATACGATCCTTTATTTCCGGTTTGTTCTGACTGTTGTGTTTCGTTGGTGGGATAGCAACGTCGCTCGTCGAATTTTTGGTAAACTTAATCTAGGACCTCTGTTAATTTCAGTGACAACTTTTTATCGATTTCGTTCAAATTACTATATCAATTTCTATAATACTAATGGCTGTGTAAAGTTTCACTTTTATTGTACAACGATCGTTAGAATTCATTTAGAAAAAGGTCATCGAATCGGAAACGAAAAATCAGTTTCGTTTGGTTCGTTCATGCTGTAAATACATGAGCGCACCCATAATCCATTAATCGAAAATATAGAAGCTCTTTTTGTGTACTTTCAACGTACACAATCAGCCTCTGCAAATAGTTGGCGAACTTCGAAGGGTTCGTTTATCGTGAACAGTTACGAATCCTCGATTCGTATAATCTTCTCTTCACCAAAAAATCTCGTTGCTTTCCCATCAATTAAAAACGTCAGCGTTTCCCAATTTTCGTCGTTGAACGTTCCAAATTCCATACACCTCCCATTCCGGTTTCATTAAAAATCAAAATTCCTTGAAACTCGAATCGAAGAATGTTTCAACGAATCGCTGGCAATTCATCTTTCGCCTTTTCTAATTTTCTAAACTGTATATAGATCTCTGTCGGTTTCTTTTGTACAATTCGAATTGATCGGAAAGAGTTCGTTCGACGTCGATAGAAGACGGATTTAAAAATCGATTCGTATTTACAGAACGAATAAGAAATCAATAATTGTTCGCCATTTGATTTTCAAATAGATCTAGAGAAACGAACAAGTCGATCGTTCGCGCGATTAACTCGATTACCGTATAAAAATTCAAACTTTCGTGATTCTACAGATTAAACTGTTCGCCGTGATCGAATGGATTACAATGCGCTAAAACGAAGATAAAGAAATCGGATAGAATGATAAAAATCAAAATTCAGATGCTCCTCTCTCTTCTCGAGAGAAATTCCGAAACCGGAAATTGAGAAACGCTGTTTCATCCACGCAGACTGTACGCAGCACGTTCTCTCGCCCTAAACACGGAAGTCGTTCTAGCTTAGTTTATAGCTATTACAAATCATACGTACTATTATACAAATATTTTAGAGCCGCAACGATGCGTTAATTGATTCGTTCGAAGCAAAGATTATTCGCTCTACTGCTGTGCCTACGCTCTTTCCTCTTTCTCTTTCATTCTCTCCACTGCCGTCCCTCTCTCTCTATCTCTCTCTCTCTCTCTCTCTGTGTGTCCTCGTTCTGCCGTTCGTGTTCGTAGAAAAGCCTATTACCGGTAATTAGTCTAAGCGTGATATGAAAAAGGTTTGTCGATTGCTGTTCGAATTTGAATTTAGCGCCACTGGCAGCAGGACATTCGTACCCGTGCTTAAACGTTCTCTAGAACTCCCGTAAAAAATCAATTAATCGTCTTCGACCGCTTATTACAAAAATGTACAATTACGTACGGTTTGAGCAGCATCGCGATTTACTTTACAATCGTACTCTAAATCCGTAACAGTAGTTAACGACAGCCCTAACTCTTATAATTCCCACGTTAAATCCTTCTATGTATCCGTAATTGGCAGTGAACATTTCTCCGTAATCTTTTTTTGTTTTCCTTTTATCTTTCGCACGCATAATCTAACCACCCTCTTTCTCTCTCTCTCTCTCTCTCTCTATACGGCGCATCTCCAAAAATTAACCGTAATTTCTTTTCAAGCATTTTCCATAATCACAGAAGTATTCCAAGTAAAATTAATCTTCGGCCATTTATACATTTGCAATTTAAATATTTCTTCAATAGAGAGAACAAATCTGGATCAATCTGAATGTTAGTTGTACCATTTGAGAAAATCAAAGTGACTTTTCTTAATGGAAGAAATCAGTATAGATTAGTTTTTCGAAACAGTTTCTCAACGGATTGTCGAGAAGATGGCGGTTAATTTTAGGGGATGCGCCCAGCAATTTATTTTAATTTATATTTTAGTCGCGATTCAATTAACGTTCCGGAACACACACGATCGAAGAAAAGAGCAACGAAGAAAATTGTCTACGTTAAAGCATTGTTACACGCTTCGTAGCTCTTTGCCACGTCACGAGACGGATATGAAATGCGGCCGAAGCTCGAAGTGAAAACTATGTGTACGGTTCAAGCATTATCACGTATCGCGAGGCTATCGTGAAACGGCGATGCGAACTATGCAAAGAATCACTCATGGTATTTAATCGTGCAGCGTACAAACGAAAGACGCAGTCTTCTCTCATTTGTATCTGTTTCATCCCCGTAGCTTCGACCTCACCCGTACCCGAGGAGCTGGAACAGTTATTGTTGCGTTGTTGTTGGGCCACTAACCTAAAGATCGTCTGTACAAATAGTGCTAACTAATTGTCAGAATGTTCTCGATTGCCTCGACGATTATACCAAGCGTTGTGCGTACCACGAGAATCAGCAACGGAACCAGAGAATCTATCTTCGACGTTACAACGGTCCAACGTGTCTGAACTCTTTCTGTTCTCTCTCTCTTTCTCTCTTTCTCTCTCTCTCTCTCTCTCACCTTCGTCTCTCTTCGTTTTCTTCTTTCTTCGGTAGCTCTCAGGTACCTGAACGATGGTTACCGTAAAAGTCCCATTACAAGCACAGAAATTGTTCTATCGAAGTCACTGTAGCGTGCCTAAGAAGTCCAAATATCTGTGCTGCATGTAACCTCAAGAGGACTGGCTAGACTGAGCGGACGAGGAAGTGGTCAGAGACATGTGCAGGGTGAATCCGTCGTAAACATCCATCAGATCGCGCATTCTGTACTCTTCTAGGCAAACGAACCCTTCCAGGGATGGTGACTGCTTGCGCGCACAGTCCATGCAATGCACCACGTGTCGCTTCTCTTGCTCTCTTATAAACAAGATGTTGAATACTTCAATCTGCAACGAACCGAAATGCAACCGGTTACTTTTCGTTCTCTCTTATCTACCCGTCTAGATCATCATCGTCTTCGCCATTTAACGAACATGTCTTACCTCGCATTGCCCACAGTAATGAGAAGCCTCGTTCTTTCCTCGTCCATGAAACCGAACTTCGACACCTTTACTTTTCACAAACTCTAATATTAAGCAGCACTGTCTCATTGTCCTTAAGAGGCAATTCTTAATTAATTCGAACAGTCTGGGGTCCGACACTTTGATGTTCCGAGCTAAATTCCAGGATAAATGCACCATTGGTACAATAGATTTGAACGATTGCAATTTATTCCATTCGTAGCGCTCAATCGCCAATTGATATTGCCGGGCTGTTAGAGGACCTACGTTCCAGGCGATGTTGTTGCACCAGCCGACAGCTTGAACCCAATGCACGCAACCTGAGAGGCCGGAGATTTCAATTAAAATAAATGATAAACAACTAGAGTAATTAGTAGCAATTTCAAATTCGATATATGAAACGATCCTTAAAATTATTAATTACTGACCTGCATTAACCCAAACGAGGTCGCCAGGCCTTTGTAGAAACCTGTACACCGGAATGTTCTCCTCGTACAGGTCTTCTAAAGAAGGCCACCAGCTACCATGAAGGTAGTTAATATTATTCCTCTCGCAAAGAGCACAAATTACACCCCAATATGCGTCAGGCACTGCGAACCATTCGCACTCCCCTGGCCCGATGTTGATATTAATCGAACAGAAATTATTGTTCTCTTGGTGGCCAGGTGTTCTACTACCAGGCACCTGTAACAAACGACACCTTGCAAATTGTCCTGGAGATCTTATCAGCTGGGTCATTCCGCAAAAATCTTAATTTTGTTCACACTTATGGATATGTAAGGTAAATTGGCAATCTATTTTTATTAAATTACAACAGACCGAAATACAAAATCAAAAAGGTCCTCTCACCTTCATGTACAACTGAACGGTATTCATTCCCAAAATGACATGGCCAACGTGACTCAGCATATTTCCAGCGGACACAACTCTAGCAAACGCTGGTAACTTCATCAATTCCTGCAGCTGTGGCTTCCACTTCCTTTCGTCCGATAAATCTACATTGGTCCCAAATCGCAACATTTTCGCTCCCGGCCGACCAGCCAATCCGAACGCGTTCTTCTTCCTCCTGACAGCACCAGTACTGTCCTTGGAGTCCGAGTCGGACAGATTCGAAGCGTGAATACCTTGAGCCTTCTCCCTCTCCTCTTTTAAGCTTTCCTGAAAGCTCGAAGCCTGGTACTGCGCGTACTTCGCGATAGTCGTATGGCTCCTATGGCTGATGCATCCCCAGACCTTCCTGCCCATCACGGGATCCCAGTTCTCGTCGCTGGTCTGTTGCATCTGAGTTCTCACCTCGATACCATGATCAGGATTTGCTTCCACCAAGGTTTTCGTCGAGAACAAGCCTAGGTCCAGCTTCAGGGCAGCCGCCAGGCCGCGGATCACAGCTATCGGGTGCTTCAGGCAAAACTCTTGCAGCTGAGGTCCGAAAGCGTCTTTCTTATTCTCTAAGTAAACGCTGGGAGTTTGCGGTAAGAGTTGTTCCTTGGTTAGCCTCTGGCTTGGTGGATCCGGCGGCGCTGGCGGTGGCGAACGATCGCTTAAAATGGAGCAGTTCGGGACACCCTTCAGTCCCTGACCCTTGCACGCCTCTATGATGTTCTTCGCGTCCATCTCTATGCTGAGCTTCTGTTCAGGCTGAGACTCGCACAGGCTCTCCAACTTGAGCACCGGCTCGACTCGAGTGACCGATTCTATTTTATTTGTACTGGACGTCGCCTCGCATTTCACAGTCTCCACTGGGGTCGGTGTCTTCGCGTTGGTCTTCTCGTACGACTCCAACTTTGACGTGGACGACGGTTGGGAATCCTCTCCCTTCTCCAGGCTGACCTCCTTGATCTTCTCGGTGTTCTCCTCCAAGTTCGATGGCGAAAACGGACCCGAGCTGAGAGTACCGTTGTTCATGATACTCGGAGCCTCCTCCTTCACGTCCAAGTCCTC
>CM052087.1:10021982-10033545 GCA_028453745.1 Agapostemon virescens
TCGTGCCCCGACCAAACTATTAGACCTATCGACGTGGTTAAACGCAAATATAGTGATACAAAAGCTGTTTCGAATAATAGTATGGCAATTTTTAGTGTCTCCTCAGAGGAGCCATAGTGTTAAGGGTTAACTGGTTAAATTGTATCTATTATAATATTCTATTGTATATAATAGTATTGAAGGTTTGGATTTCGAGACGAAACTGGACGAACCAGGCAAATATCTCGCCGCAAATTCGAGTATTTTTTGGAAAAATCAGAAGCTGCCCATCGAGAGAGAAAGTATTTTATCGGCGGCCATATTGCTGGAACATGGCCGCTTAATGGACGGCCATTAGCCGTGCATTACATTTTCATATTTTTCGTAAGTACGGTGCGGTGTCCCATTTGTAACAATTAATTTAATTGGTTTTATCGATGGGTATATCGAACGCCCGTATCGATTAATATTCGGTAAACGAATACACACGCCGATGACACCATGAACGCGCGCTCGTGCACGCGCTCGCCTAGGCTGCATCTGCACCTGCATCGGGGATCCAGCTGCGCATCGTCGATGTCCTTCTTTTTCGCAATATTTTTTTTTTCTTTCTTTCGTTTCGTTTTTGTTTTTTTACTTTTTCTACCCCTTCGATACTTTCGAAACGAGCTGTTGCGACAGTCGACCTTCGACACTGCCTTATGCTTCGGCAGATAGCTTCTGGAAATGATTCTTTATTTTGTTCAGCTGTGATCGATTAAAATTGAATTCCATCTTTGCAGCTGCAACTTAGGTTCGTTGTTATCAACATGCTATCATTCACTATATCCAAATTATTTATTATTCTGTATACTATGTAGATCATATTTGATTTAACCCCTTGCAATATTATAATGCTCGAGGGGGTTGCGTTGAAGATTTTGAACGAAATCTGACAAATTAGAATATAAATGAAATTAACCCTTTGCACTCGGAGCTGTTTTAATTCTAACTGTAAGGCACTTTTTCTGACCTAGAATATTTTCATTCTAGGTGATACATTTTATCTTATGCATTCGAAATTTGTTTAGTATTAATCGTCCTTGCAACGATTAAATATTATAAAATTTCTTTGGCGATGTCAAGATTGTTTTAAAGAGACCTGCAGCTATTTTCAGTGGTGCCTGAGAGTCACTGTTCGAGTGCAACGGGTTAAAACGATAAAATAGTAAAATAGTCGCTTTTAATGCTCCGTCAACCTAGTATTAACACTTTGACTGTCACATCACCCTTATATTGGTGACAGAATTATTTGCCCACGTTTAAAAATAAATTTAATATATTCGTTGCACTAAATTTAGTTGAGGTTTGGAGAATTCATGAAGCTTGAAGGATATGTGTTGTACATTTTAAATTGTCAATCGTTGCTTCGTTAAATAAATCACTTTGATTTTACGAAATTTTCGAGGTCGTTGGTTGGGCAGTTAAAGTGTTAATAAAAACCTCAAGTGTCCTAGGCTAGGATGTTCCTTTCTGCAGTTTCAAATCGAGTTTCGGAAAGGATTCGCGCGAGTCCTAACAACTCGTCTCGATCATGCTGAGAGAATGATCGACCATCCCGTTTGGTCCTGCTGCCGCGACATTTGCACACGACCTGGACGCGTAAAATCGAAGATGCAATTATTACCGATGCAACAACCGAGCTTTATCGCCTTTATCGGTACTTTCTAATGCATTTGCCGTGTTCTCGCGAGGCCGGACGATTTTATTCTCTGGAAACGGACCCGGATCGTGGGATCTCTGCTTGTCAACGGTGCAGAAGGAGTATCGACGATTCTGATCGGGGTATGGCACGTCTAAGACCGCCGGACTAGATCGTAAATTGCGACAGACGAGAGACAGGGGGCCTCGGTCCGGCTCCGTTTCGCAACGAGCCGCTGCAACCGCTGCATTGTTGTGCAGCTAGAAATTGCCCCGGTCTTTTTGCCCCGCGATGCAATGTTTGCAACGGTACACCTACTACCGCGTGCGCAGCCATCGATAAGACTTTGCCAGGCAACGCTACAATCCTTTGGCAAAGAGGACAAAGGTAAAATGCATTTTTCGTTTCACAAAGCGAACCGGATCGAATTCAGAATTTAATTCGTGGACGTTCGAAAAATTTAGGAATTTTTTAAACCCCCTCTGGAGTGCTCTCAAAGAGTTATTAAGCGTTAAATAATTATTATTAAGCGTTAAATAATTATTGTTAAGCGTTAAAAAATTATTATTAAGCGTTAAATAATTATTATTAAGCGTTAAATAATTGTTATTAAGCGTTAAATAATTATTCTGAAGCGTTAGATAATTAATTGTTAAGGAGATCACGAAAAACAAGGATCGATCAGAGCGCGATTACAACTAAGCGTGAACGATTTAGGCGAGCCGCCATTCCTCTGCTGTAGCAGCGCACTGATTGGTCCACGCTTCTTTCCGTTAGAAACTTCTCGACGAAGTTGCAGAGATTTTCGCGAAGAGGAAAGTTCCGTGGAGTAACCTCGAGGTAGGTAAGTAATAATTGAAATTAAAAGTAAAGGAGCTGCTCCCACCGTATTTCATTAAATTTTCCATTTCACCGTTGATTCTAGTTTCCAAAGTGCTGTTCCGAGGTACATTCTCTCGCGGATAGTTATTTGTCGAAGTTAGACGGACTGGTCAGAAAAGAAAGAAGAAGAAGAAAAAAGAACAGAGATCGCAATCCACCTTTCTGTTACATTAATATGCGGATCTCGCGAAATGTGCGAAAATTCGGTCAAGTCTATAATTATCAAGAGTAACGCACCCTGTCGCAAATATGTCCAGAGTCGTGCAAGTTTGTGTACACGGGGCACGTGGCCGCATGCGAATGCGACAGATGCATCTCCGTAGCACGCGCCACGCAGGTGCAGCTCACAAAGTGCAGTTGAACTAAATCTTGTTGGACAAGGTGTCTGTCGGGCCACGCTTCTGTTCTTACCCCACTTAACTTCTGGTGATTCTCTGCCTCCTTTTTTCTTCGGTTTCTCTCTCTTTCTCTCTCTCTCTCTCTCTTTCTCTCTCTCTGTCTGTTTTTTCCAAACCGGTCGAGGATGCACGTTCATACGCCGATTACGCGTTTCGTCGAGAACGAGAAAAGGAAGACAGCATAACAAACGCCCAGACACCGATTCTCCAACGCTCCCAGTCGCACAACTTATGGACGCACTGAGAATCTTTGTGCAAAATAAAAAATTTTTGTTATAGTCCTTTAATTATGTTATTGTGCTGACACTAACACGCCAATGAACACTGTTTCAGATTGAGCGTGCTCGTTTTCATTATAAATGTGTAAAACATACTTGGGATGTGACTGTGAAAGATTGTTGCACGTTTGGAAATTTGTATAAATATTGGCAATTGAAATATTGCTTAACGATACTGTCGCTTAGTTCTTAAAACTGTTCCAAAAACGAAGTTTTTAAAATACAACTGGGCTGTCGTTTTAATAGATGAGGTAAAACATCTTTGGACACAGGTCTGCAATAGCACTGCATTTTTAACACTTTAACTGCCGAACTGGCAACGTCAAAACTTTCACAAGAGCAAAGTAATTTATTTAATAAAGCAACAATGTCAAAATTCAAAATGTATGACGAATGGTCACTTTCAACCATTTTCTAATCTCCAGACATCAACTAAATTGAGTGCAACGAATATATTAATGTAAAAATATACTTTTAAACATGGACAAATAATTCTGTCACCCACATGTGGGTGATATGGCAGTCAAAGTGTTAAACATGTTTATGCAGTTTTAATACAACGTTAAAGTACATAAGTTTGTTCAGAAGAGTTAACACGAGAATTATAAGCAAAAAGTAACTGCATGAGCGTCGCTATTAGAATACAATGTCGTCTCAAGACTAAGCATGCGTTTCACTCTTTTTAAAAATGACGCCAAGCAATATGTAGCGAATTTTTCTTTTTAAATTGATCTTTGGTAAAGTACTCGCGGAAGGAAACGAATACTGGGAAGTTTACAGTCGATGGACAGAATTCCAAGGAGAAAACGCATTAAAACTGCATACGTGAAAAATTGCAATTAAAAAAGGAGTGGGACGGTGTTATTTGCAATATTAAATTGTATATTTTTCAAAAGAATTAACAAGAGCAGAGCAATTTGTCCATACTTAAAAATAAATTTTTACATTACTATAATCGTTGCACTACATTAATTAAAATCTGGAGAATACGAGAAGGTAGAAGGATAACTATGTGTCGTGCATTTTAAATTTTAAATTGTTGTTTCGTCAAATGAATTACTTTGATTTTGTTGAATTTTTAAGGTTGTTGTTCTGGCAGTTAAAGTGTTAATACAACAATTATGAACAAAAAGTATCTGCATGAGCGTCGCTATTAGAGTATAATGTCGTCTGAAGTTTAAGAACGCGTTCCGCTATTTTTAAAAATGGCGCCAAGCAACATGGAGCGAATTTTTCTTTTTAAATTGATCTTTGGGAAATTGTACGCGGAAGGAAACGAAGGCTGGGAAGTTTACAGTCGCCGGGTAGAATCCTAAGGGAAAAGCGCATTAAAACTGCATACGTGAAAAAGGTTCAATTGAAAAAGGAGTCTTTAGCGCGAACGTGCGTGGAACAGTGTTCTTTGCATCGATCGCGATCGAAGGGCAACACACACCGGCCGTATAAACTAAGAATTGCTCGAGGGATTGTTTTTCCGATCTTGTCCCGTATACTGGACGGACAGGTGGTCGCAAACACCTTTTAATGCCAGCCTGATTCCACCGCGGGAATTGTCAGGCCGCAATTTACCATTCGCGTTCAGGGTCGCTCGCGTTCTGTGGGATCGGTCAGCCGTTGTCCCGACCATGATAAAGGTTTTACCGGCGACTGATAACATCGTAAATACGCCTTGATGGATGTCCGACAAGAGAACTGTCTTTTGCAACCTTGACACGTTCGCTGTTACGCATATTTCCTTTCGCAAGACTGTCGTTCGTTTTTATCCGCAACGTTCACCTGTTTAATCACGGATTAAATTCAGACCGGTTGCTAGGGGTAGGCGTGCACCAGAAATTTCAGAATCACCTCGACAAAAAGGGTTATAAATTTCGGGTTCGTATTGAGCCTCGAAAGTTTCCCGAAAGAACAGAATTTTCCAAAATTCCAAGTTTCCGTCGGATGAAGTCAAATTCGAGGACCCCAAAAATTTGTAATCGCGCAAATGTAGCGTTTAAAATATTTTTTTATTACTTAGGTTACTTCGGCGTTGCAAACTTTCGAGATCCCGATCAGACTGCAATTTCTGGTACCCCAACATTTGCTACCAAACATTTCTAAACTTTCGGGGTCCCCGTCCGTCGCTCGGATACTCGAAATGGTCGTGTACTACTTCTACTCGCGTTCGCTTGTAAACATCGTTCCTTACCGTCTTATTTAAATATTTACTGCTCGGGCATGTCTACTAATACCGGTCATTAATTATTCAATAGCACAGGCGCGTTCCCGAAGTGACAGAAAAAGATTGTTATAAATTACAGTGTCGACAACGGTAATTAATTAGCCTCGCGTATACACGGTCCCGTTGACTTTACGCATTTGCAAACTTTTAAGACGAACAAAAAAATAAATAAATACACACACACACATATATATATATATACTTTTTTTTTCCATTATAAAAGAGAGCCTTCGATCGGTTCGCTGTTTGTTATCTAAATGCAAAATGGCGCAGCAGCAAAACTATTACGGGCGCAGCCGCGATTCCGAGGGTGGAAAAATGCATCGGCGAACGGAACGCATTGAAAATTACATCGGACAACAAAGGGTACGCAAATAATATAGAACGAATGATTCCGTTACACTTAACCGGATAAATCATTCGACCGAGGCGATTTTATTCGACTAATTATACCGCGTAAATATTTACTCGAAATTACGCGGCGCGGCGCAACAATGCATCTCGCGTGCACGCCGCCGGGATGGAAAATTGCCCCTGCATCCGGCGAAAGGGGTGGGCTCGACCGCGACGCTTGATTTACCATTGCGCGGGAATAATTGCTGCGTGCTCGAATGCACGTGAATGTTTAAAAATACGATGTCTGTATTAATGAACATTGTCGCTTTCCGTATTATGCGGCCGCTGAATGGAGACGCTTTCCATTCAAACGGGGAAGTTAAGTTGCTGCCCGTTCAATCGCAGCCCGTTTACGCATTAACAACGTCTATTAACTACTCCAAACTTTCATGCAAATCGGAGAAATTATGTGCAAATATTCTTTCCGAGTTCGAATACCTTTCGGCTGACCAACATGCTAGAAAATTCTGTTCACCTTTCAACCGAACTGTTTACGGACGCCTAACGGAAGACAAATAAAATTGACGTAACAGAAATTTCACCTTAATCAACGCAAACACGACGTACCACGTACCGAGATACTACACGATACCATAAAGCGAGTTACTCCTTGATTCCAGAGGAAATTGATTGATTTTCGATAAGCGACGTCAAACAGGAATGACGAGTCAACTCGTCATCCCCTGTTGAAAGGTTAAACGATAATAACGAATAGATTGTTGGTTCGAAGCATTCGTAGTAAAATTGAGGAAGAGTGATGCAAATGCAAGACTAAAAGTATTTACACCGTTTAAAAACGCATTATACAGTTATTAAACTAAGAAATTAACCCTTTGCACTCTAAGAGATTTCAACTACAAAATTTGAGATATTTTCTGACCTAGAATAGTTCCATTGTACATGGTTCGTTTCCTTCCGTGCATAGAAAATTAATTACTGTTACTCGTACGCGCAATACTTCGATTTTTATTAATTTTTTAAATACAAACATAACGGTGTAGAAATTGTTTTGAATAATATTGTGGCAATTTTTAATGTCGCTTCACAGGAGCCATTGGAATGTCAAGGGTTACGTTTTCCATGGTTTTTGCAGCTTGGAATTGATTCGGAAAATTTTTCTCCTGCTTTCAAAACTCATTCGCAACGTTTTAAAAACGACAAGTCAGCGCTGGAACTTTGGGAAATATTTTTCATACTTTCGGAAGAACCCGAGATTAAAAATTGTTTTATTTTGACAACAGATTGAAACGCATTTAACAAGGGAACATATTCAGATGGTTCAGATGATTCAGAAAACATCAAATTTTTAATATATTGTTTAAACAAAAAACTTTTGTTGAAATTTTCTTGCGCGACTACATTTCCCATTGAAAAACGCGCAATTTAAAGAAGAATTCAAATTTTTTCCACCTCTGGTTTCGGAGATACTTCAAAAAAATATGGTTTCAAGCCCCAACTTTGAGGACTGTTTTCACCCCTTCAAAGTGGATGATTGCCGATAAAATAAAACACGTGTCAAATATTTTTCAAAGAACTGTAAGCCCCCATAAGTTTCATCAAAATCGGATATTTCGCATCTGAATATATTCCCGTGTAAGTTTTGGGTATATATTTATTAAAAATAAAAATTAATTGGCAAGAACAACCTATTAGGACAACCTAATAGTTTTCATTGGCGCTGGTTGTCTAGGTTCGGAATAAAAATGAAACTGGGGCCGGGAACTGGCAGGATTTATGGCGTTACGGGTAATAAGAGAAAGAAACAATGCATTAATCAGGGAATCATGTTGTTGCTCTTTACAAGCTCGTGACCGGACCAGCAACGTAGGCCTAAGAGAGGCAAGGCTGCGCTTACGGCGAACATATCGTTCCGAATCGATAGCAGCGAACCAGTTGTTACTAGCTCATTGCGAACAAAGAAAGAAATGGAAAGGGAAATATTCGAAGGACTTATTTAGAAGCAGCTGCCGCGAATTACGAGAATTGTGGACGGCGATCGAAGATCCTGACATCCACTCGATATTTCTTGCAACGCGATTCCCCTGATCAGCCGTGCTGAACTTATATGGGGATCGCGATGATCACCTGTTTAGCGAGACACGTTCACCCTTGGCATTTCGCACTCGCGCGTGAAATACATCGTGCCCGCGAAGGCGCGTCCTTATCAGATCCTCGGAACTATCATTATAATGATGTCATACGCAGCGTTGCGAATGGAAATTGCGGATACGACTGCCCGCGAACCAACCCTGACCGAACCGCGTACGAAAATTCACCGATAGTAACAGCGATAACAATATTAAATTGGTTTTAATATTATTTTAGTGGTCGTATTCGATTGTTGCGCGTATTCAAAACGATTAGTGGATGAATTATCTTTGCGATATGTCTTCGTGACACTAAAATTTGATTCCGTCTAAACAGATACATTTGCTGGACTTTGTTAAAAAAACCTTGAAGCCTACCTCGTTTTTACAAGGAGTTAAATGCAGCTGTACATTTATGTTTCTGTAGTGCAGCGATTAAAAATGAAGGCTGATTCAAGGACTGATGTAATGAGCTTCGAATAAACTTATCACCTCTTGCTTAACGAGTACGTACGGAACAAGCAATAACATCGATGTATGACAATTAACCAATAGTTTTCTCGTTGTTGTATATTTTCAAATAAAAGTATTATTGTTCTTTTACACCACCGATGTTCGTTAAATGCAATTTATCATCCGATACAGTATCGTACGTTGGAATAAAACTTTCTAAAACAAAATGTGCGACATTGACTAGTCCCTCAACTATCTGGCACATCCCGTACGACCATAAAATTTGGCACAACGAACACATTCGCGTGAACATTCATTTAAAAGCCATAGAAATAATGCCGTCAGCGATGCGCGGACGGACACGACGGTCAAAGGGGTTAATTCGAAAACGAGGGCGAACGTTTGCACTGACCTGATACACTAAAATAATTCGATCGCCACCGCGTATGCAACACGGACCATCGGCGTGAATGCAAAATCGTAGACTTTTGACGTATCCGTGACACCAGGCAGCCAACGACGCAACACCGGAAGTGGTGTAGAAGCCGATTGGAGAAAACCGTGCGAACGCCGACAACGGTTATTTCGATCGACGCATGGAAATTACGGAATCCGAATTGCGATCGGTCGTTTGTTTTCTGCCGAGGCTAATGTATTAGCATAGGGAAAAAGTAATCCATTATTTTTTTCGCTAGATGGATGTAGCGATCGATATCTCGTAAAGTATCGATCAAACAATTTCAGATTTATGCTCGTTGGAAAGGTGGCATTTCGCGTTAAACAAATTCTTTTGCTGTTTTCCGTTTGGTCCATTCAGTTGTGCGTTACAGGGTGTTAAAAATGGAAGTCGACAATGAGAAAATTCGATACATTTAACAGTTTTTCTTTGATGAAGGCGAAAATGCAAGCCGGTCGGCTGAAATTGCGAATGGTGTTTATGGCGCCGATACTGTAACAGCCAATTACGTGCAATTTCGGTTTCGTCGATTCCGTTCAGGTATTTTTGATGTTAAAGATGCACCCTCGCACGGGTAGGCCTCGTCGTCGAAAATGTCAATAAAATCACAGAAATAATCGAAGTTGACCGACGTGTTAGCAGTCGTAGTATAGCCTAGGAGCTAAAGATCGACCATAAAACGGTTTTAAACCATTTGCACAAAGCTGGATTCAAAAAGAAGCTCGATGTTGGGTGCCACACTGATTAACGCAAAGAAACACGACGGATCGAATTTCCATCTGCGAAGCCTTGGCCAAACGGAATGAAATCGACGCATTTCTTAAACGGATGGTGACTGGAGATGAGAAATGGGTCACATACGACAACATTGTGCAAAAACGATCGTGGTCGAAGCGCGGTGTAGCAGCTCAAACGGTGGCCAAATCAGGACTAACGGCTAAGAAGGTTCTGCTGTGAATTTGGTGGGACTGGAAAGGAATTATTTATTATGAGTTGCTTCCATATGTGTAGCACTGTTTAACACTTTAACTGGCCAACTAACGACCTCAAAAATTCCACAAAATCAAAGTAATTTATTTAACGAAGCAACAATTGAAAACTTAAAATGTATGTCACAATGTTATCCTTCAACCTTCTTCTATTCTCCAGATCTCAACTAAATTTAGTGCAACGAATATATTAATGTAATAATTTATTTTTAAACTTGGCCAAATAATTCTGTCACCCATATATGGGTGACATGGCAGTCAAAGTGTTAAAACAACCTTTACATCGTTATGTTTGTGTCAAATGAATTCGTAAAAATTTTATCGTTGCAAGGACGATATAAATAAAATATATCGTGTAGAATGAAAATATTCTAGATCAGAAAAAATGCTTTGGAGTTAAAACAGCTTCGAGTGCAAAGGGTTAATAGATGCAGTCTCGTTAATATTACAAAGCAATATCGTTGGATTTATTGTTCGGCAGTTCCTAGTGTTAAAAGTACGGCAAATAGTGATTGGCTTCTCCATTATATTTGTTTAGGATCTTCGATGCGTGCCGAGGAGAATTAATTGGATCGTACGGGGAGAGATTGCATTTGCGTGAATTTTGCAAATGGCGGTGATAAATCGCGCAGTAGGCGGTATAGATCGTGTCTATTAATATTGCCGTGTAAAATATTGATCTGCCGGGTGTCGAAGAAGACCACGAAAAGAGCGGAGAACCGGTAGCCGAGAGAATCGGTGCGAATCGTAGCGGCAACGAGTTTCCAGGACTAATTAACAAGAGGGTAGGCCTTTCCTCGTGGCGGCGATGCTATCTGACCGGTTCGCGTTTAAACAGTTTAGCGGCGGGTTAATCTATCTTGAATCTCGCACGACAGAGCGACGCGTAACCCTGCGCTTGCTTATGCGAACGTGCGCTCGCGCGCGCGCGCCATCCGTCTTGCGAATAATTTGGGGAAAGGGTACGCGTGCTAAAACACGCACCCGAAGGGCAAACCTTGCGCCACGAGCCGGCGAAAATGATTTTACGCTAAATATTATTGCGCGTTTTATGTGCTCTTCCTGCGACGGACGACGCGGCATCTTAATTATTTAATAATAAATTATTTGCAAATAACTATTTAAAATAACTGCACAATTTGGAGAAATGTGAATTCGCTGTCCAGTTCAGGCAAAGATTGATTGCTATTGTCTGTTTGTGCAACACTGACAACCCTTGTGCTCTATTATTTTCTTAAGGGTTGTTCATCATGAAGTAATTCTTCGTTATGGCGAGTAAATGTGGACAATCTCCGTAACAATATTTTAGTCATTAATATTATATTACATAATTAGATTTTAGCATTAAAGAATGCATTCTTTGGCTCGTGACCTGTTTTTCAAAATCATTTTTCTATTTTCCAAGATGTCTAGCCAAATGGGTCCATCGTTAATTCATTTAAGATGTCTAGTAAATTGTGTCCATCGTTAATTTATTTTAAATGCCTAATAAATTGGGTTTATCGTTAATTTATATAAAATTTCTAGGAAATTGAGTCCATCATTAATTTATTTAAAATGTCTAGTAAATGGGGTCCATAGTTAATTTATTTAAAATGTCTAGTAAATTGGAGTCCATTGTCAATTTATTTAAGATGTCTAGTAAATGGGGTCCACACTTAATTTATTTAAAATGTCTAGTAAATTGGGTCGATAGTAAATTTATTTAAAATGTCTAGTAAATGGGGTCCATAGTTAATTTATTT
>CM052087.1:10075911-10088182 GCA_028453745.1 Agapostemon virescens
GAAATGCTTATCGATTTTCAACAGCGATTCGAACACTATTAATTCAAATTCAAATATAAATTCAAATATAAATTCGGATATAAATTCAAATTAAAATTCATTAAATGATCCTTCATTCAATTCTCGCGCGACTCAATGCAATAAACGTTAGAGCGACTGTTGGAATTGATGTCATAAATGTAGAACAAAATCAATCTATTACTTCTTTAAAAAGGTAGGATTGGTTGAACCGGCTTTTAAATCCTCGATCCTCAGTTATTCATATTGGACTTACGTTTCTTTCGAAGGGAAATGCTTATCGATTTTCAACAGCGATTCGAACACTATTAATTCAAATTCAAATATAAATTCAAATATAAATTCGGATATAAATTCAAATTAAAATTCATTAAATGATCCTTCATTCAATTCTCGCGCGACTCAATGCAATAAACGTTAGAGCGACTGTTGGAATTGATGTCATAAATGTAGAACAAAATTAATGTATTATTTCTTTAAAAAGAATGATCGATTGAACCGACTTTTGACCTGTATATCGTCCCCGGCATGGGACCCTCAATCCTCAGTTGTTCATATTGGACTGTTCCTCAGTTTCTAACTCCTGTGTTCCTTTCGAAGTGAAAAGACGTGTCTCACAACGTGCTTCCAGAGAAACTATTAAAATATAAATTTTATTTCATATTCTACAATAGAATGTAATTTTATTATATACCCATATTCCGAGACGTACAAACACCGACGCTTACTATTTTTCTCACATGTTCAACGATCACCGAAGAAATTGCAAATGAAATGCCAAAAAGAAAAATATATATCAACTCGAATTCTCGAAATATTCTCGCACAGTTATAGAAAAAAGAAAAAACAAACGCGCGGTACGCAATCCCGTATAAAAGCATACTTTCTCTTTTTCAACGACCATTCGTTCAAACGCAATTATAGTTCGTTACAAAATCCCACAACCGCAGAGCCCGGCAATCTGTGCATCGCGGTTCTACTATCCACGCGAAACCAGCATTTTCAGATAAATAAAATTGAAAAGTAAAAGAAAAAAAGAAACCTGCTCAACGCATCCACCTTTTTTTTTATTCTATCCCAACGAACACCGGGTAATTGCATAAATCAGGCGGTCCATTAATCGTCCGCTGAAAGCGCAAAAAGGGCATCCATTTAACTGCTTCACAACCGCACGTACTCCAAATTCCTAAAACACCCGCAGTGTAGCCAACTATCCTCCCCTCCCTCGCCGTCCGACCGAACGTGACAGATAAAAAGCCCTCCCGAAAAAACCGAGGAAAGAAAGAGAAAACAAAAAAGAAAAGAGCAGAGAAACAGAGATTATGTAAAAAAAAGAGAGAAATAGACAGAGAGAGAGAGAGAGAGAGAGAGAAGCAGAAGAAGAACAAGAACAAAAAAAAAAAGAAAAAGTGTTCTATATTCGAGGCACACGGCGCCTGCTCGTTTAAGGGTCAAAGGGCGAGCCGAGGGCGTATACACGAAAGCGTCCCTGAGGCATCGATCGTGCCTCTCGGCGAAAATTTCACGCCCGGCCTCCTAATTCGTGCGGCGAGGTTAATACGCGTCCTTCTATCAACCGTATCGCGATGCACCGTTAATCAACGCGCAGGCATCGATCTCGAACGGAAACGTCGTAGTCCGTCGTCGGCCAGCAGCGACTGCACGTCAACGATCCCCCTCCACGATTTTTTCCGGGTCTACCGTGACCCCGCGAGCCTCCGAAACGGGAATATATAATCTTTGTTTCGTGCGGCTGATAATTAAGCGTTGTCGCGAGAGTGTACGAGCGAGCGAGAAAGACAGAGAGAGAGAGAGTAACAGAAAAGAGAGTGAGGAGGAGAGAGAAAGAGAGCGACGTAACATCTCGAGCAGCATGCACGGCTGCCGTTCGAATTTCGAGATGCAAGCGTGCCAACCGCGGGAGACGACGACGACGGACGACGGCGTCGCGCGTGACGCGCACGTAGTCGGTGGTTCACTCACCATTTAAATCGCCCAAGGTCCGGTCGGTGGAATTTAAATTTCAATCAGCGCCAGGAAGACGCCGTATACGCAACTGAAATAGACAGGCCGGTTCGCTGGAGCCGATTCGACTCGAGTCGTGCGGTGTCGTGTCGTGTCGAGCCCCGAGCACAGCCCCGTGACGAGGCGAAGAAGCGGGGAGAGAAGAAGGACGCTGGAGAATGAGAATATCACACACTGGTCGTCGGCGCGCGGCGGTGCACGAGTTCACCGACTTCCTCGTTCGGGAATCGCGCACAGAATCCTAGCCATCGTTCGCGGTTTACAAGCGTAACGTATTATGCTCGAATCAAGGAGGCGAGTTGAACACCGGCGAAGATGAACGGACAGATGGATAGATAGAGAGCAAGGCCGACGGACGTTGGTACGCGTCGGGGCAGCAACGACGCGTGTACGTTTCGCGTGCACCAAAACACGTCAGAGAGAGAGAGAGAGAAAGAGAAAGAGAGCTTCGTGTATACACCGAGTGTGTTCGACAGCAGCGGAAACGCGAGACCGTGTGTGCTCCGCCGCCGCGAAGCGGAGCACTGTGAACAACACAAACGGTGTCGAAGTATCCGCGATACGATACGACGACAACGACGACGACGAGATACAGGTTCCACTCCTCTCTCACCGATTCCTCGGCATGGGACGAGAAAAAACGAACACTCCACGGTTTAACCTCTACGGTGTCACTGTTCCGGGTGTATCTCTTGGTAAGAACGCACGCGCGCGCGAGCGCACACACACTGAATCGGTATAATCTTCCGTTCGCGTGGTTCGAAGAATGTCTCTCCGGTGTTGTTTACTTCGATGCTATTTGACACATATAACACACACACACACACGCAGGCAGGCACGCACGCACACGCACACACACGAGAGGTATTACGTACTACTTAATGGCAGTGATTGGAAAGAGAGGAGAGGGTGCTGCGCAAGGTTAGCGCTTAGGAGCACCTCCCCCGCTAAAGGCTCTCACGCGACTGACGCGACTCGCGCGAAGGGTAGACAGGGATTAGGAGAGAACCCAGGTGGTGGGGGCATGCGCTCCGTGATCGGAGGTGGGGAGAGAGTCGAGCGACGGTAATGCTACGGCATAGGGACGCTCGGGGACGAGAGCACACGGTGGCGATAGGGAAATCGCGCATGCGTAGTGGCCCTGTTTTAGAACAGTACCGTGACACTCGTCGACAAGCCACCGCCCGATGCACCCACCCCGTGTGTCACGGTATGAACTACAGCTGTCCACGGTGTTTCGATAGCGTGTGCTTATCTGACCGCGTCGGACTCGGACGCTGCGGTTCTCTTTAACGCGCGATTTGATAAATTCGTGTCGCCATGTTAGTGCCCGTCGCTCGCTTCGACGGCCGAGAATTTTCAACGCGATGATATGATGCCCGCCCCGATCGGTTGCGACCTAGGGTGTGGCGGGACAATTAGCGAGCCGAACCGGGAACAAAATTTTCGATCGAAAACATCTGTCAATCACAGAAACTACAATGAATCATCCGGTTACGGAGAGTTTGGTAAGCCAATCGCCCCTGTATTCCCTATGAAATTATATCGAGTTCAAGTGTTTGTTCTTCTTTCAAATCACCCACTTGCACTATCATTTTATTTGTAACTAAAATTATAGTAATTTATTATTGTTGTTGTAATACCGTCACATTTACTTCGGAAATAGTAATTACAAAAGAATAAAATTTGATTTTGCGCAAAAAGGAAGGCACAATATTGGGTTGTCCGGTAAGTTCTTGTCAATTAATTTTTATTTTTGTTGGAATTTATTTCATAAATGTAGAACAAAATTAATCTATTATTTCTTTAAAAGGAAGGATCGATTGAACCGGCTTTTGACCTGTATATGCATACATTGTATATTGTCCTTGGCAGGGGACCCTCTCTTGCGTTCTTCTTGTTGTTAGTAACATTTCTTTCGAAGTGAAAAGACGTGTCTCACAACGTGCTTCTAGAGAAGCTATTAAAATATAAATTTTATTTCATATTCGATTTTCGATGAGTAAAATGAACTTTCCGGAAACCCCAATATTTACATTCGTTAGATTTAGCTTAACTCCTTTATGGCCACGGGGGTTAATCAAAATTCATGAAAAATCGGACAAACGAGAAATAAGTATCGTACCTATTTCGAAGCCTTACAAAACGCTTTTCGGACATTACCATCGCGCTTGTCATCGTGCAAATAATTTTGCATGTTTCCAGAAGCTTGACCATTGTCAGGAAGAATTTACGTTTATTCGATGCAGACCGAAGATCACGGAGATTTGTAAATTAATGGAAATGGAGCAACCTGCGTGTCGTTTAAATTATCTATGTCCTTATCGCAGTCGTATGTAATCGTGTGAAAAAGAAAAAGAAAAAAATTAGCGGACTAAAGAAGAGTGGGAAGTTCGCATGGTACCAGATTTTTAAACGGCTTTAAAGAGTTTCTAGTCGACGCGACGAGAGCTCGTAAGGCCAATCCGCATCGAAAAACCACCATCGAAATTACCCTTTTGCGCAAGGTTAAAAAGCATCGAATAAAAAGGGAATAGGCATTTCGCCCGGGGCGAAACGCCCGTTCGCAGAAAACGATCGTCGGTTTTTAACACTGGATCATCTTCCCACTCGATCCGTATCTCTCTCCGTTCCACCCGAGCATTACCGGGTCCCCCGGGGAATTTTAGTTGAATATAATATTACAGAGTCGCGGCTATTAATTCGTGTTCTTTTCGGAGAATTCGCGTACAATGGGGAAAGCAAAATTCATACATCGTTGTCCACCTTTGAATTGTTAATATCGCGCGTGCAATCTGTTTCGCGGATGTTTTCCATTCGCGGTACGTACGGCGATTATGCGGACTGTTTAAAAATAGATTAACGGAAATTCCTTACAACACCTTGCAAATATCAAAGGTGGCGTTAGACCTAAAGAAAATTATTTTTCCCGTAATCCAAATTGCACGCGATAGAACTCGAGAACGTGTTTGAGATATAAATGTACTTTACCTTGCATGCAAATTGCAAGGAGACAGGACCGTTTGAAATATAATAAAATATAAAATAATTAAATACAGCTTGAGAAGCCGTTACTTGTTTCTAAAGTATGTGTTCGAAGCTTAAGAATAAATTTGAATAAAAATAAAAATAGATATGGTTAAATAAAAATAAAAACGGTTAAACAAGGAACATTGAAAATACAATTCTCAAAGGTACTTGTAGGGACTTTTCCCTTTTAGAAAATGTTCTCCGTATCCATCTCGAGAAGTTATCAAAGAAAACCACGCGACCAAGGTGACCTTCCGCCGAACCGGAAGTCATCCGCTGTAGACGCTTTCCGATTGGTCCACGATTTTCATTCTTACTCCTTAACAAAATGGCGTGGAACATTTTCGCAAAGGGAAAAGTTCCTTCGGAAGACCTGCGAAATCTCATTAAGCAGATACAATATTTTTTAAACAGTAGCTCTGCCGCTTTTAACTTAGATTATCCGTTAGATTTCTATCTTACATAAAATACTGAATCGTCGAGGCACGGATAACCGACGGATCCCGAGAAAAACGAAAGTCCAGCTTGCACGTTCGATAGTAAACGCTGAAAGCAAGACCGGACCCCGCGATCGTATAGTTCATTTCCGCGGCCTCGCGCAGAAAAGAAGGCAAATATTTTACGTGGCAATTAAAAACGGTTCTAAATCGGCTTGGTTTAATTACGGTTGCGTATACGCGTTGCTGCTGCATACCGAATTGATTTTATTGTTGTATGCCGTGAGAGGCGTGATTACTACGGGCAAGCCTTATTACGCCGTTGCTTATGTAGGTCTTGGTCTTTGTGTGACGTTCTCTTTCGCACAGTAGGGCGAAGTGATACGAACATGCGAGAAACAGATTAGCAAAGGCGAGCCCCGGTGCCTCGTTATAATTCGGCTTAATTCGTTAACGGCGCTCGGGAATTTCTCATTTCGCGAGCGAGAGCACGGTCGCCGGGTCGCTGCATTTAGCTTGTCGTCGGGCAACGCGCTCGGAAAAAAAGCCTTTTCAAAAATGTTACTTCCACATGCAACGGGCGCGGATGTTTTTGCGGATTCGCAGCTTCCCAGAGACCGTTTTCGCGAACGCGGAGGCTGAACAAGGAATTTATTTACATCGGCCGGGGCTTTTAATGGGCTCCCAGCGAAGCAACCGGCCCGAAGTTGGCTGGAATGATGCTCTTTTGAATTGCGAATGGTCTATTCCGTGGACGACTGGGAAAATTAAATATTTTAATATTTTAAGCACGAATCGAATAAGGAATTGAAAGATATTTCATGGGTAATAATTTCGGAACTTCGGTTCGGTATTGTTATTGAATTCTGTACGACATTTATAGACCGGGAAAGATATGCAAATTTACTGGAATGCCGTTCGCAATTTTATTATAGATCTGGTAATAATTTTTTTATTATTTTCATCGGTGTAACCACACTGCGTCCGCCATCGATTCGACTCTTCGTTATCGATGTTCTACTTTTTCGACCAGCTGGCATTTTTTAAATATTCCGAAATACCAATAAACTCAAACTAGTCCGACTTTACCGCTCGAAATTTAAACGGAATTTCTGTACGATTGAATAAAATATGCACACCCCGACGAAGCAGAGCAGTAGTCGTTGCAACAATGCTATTAATAGGCTTCCAGTAGATAGTACGGTATTTGACCTATTTTATTTAAAGTTAAAAACGGCTGAGTTCTATTTTCGAACATTTTTCGCATGTAATGTGAATAATGAACATCTCCGACGAGGTACTTCCCTCGTGCAAAGTAGTCGGGCTTCGTCGAAAAGTAAATTTGCTCGGGGAAATTTGTAGAGAGAATTTCGTGTTTAAATTAAAACCGTGAAACGAAATCCTGAACAAAAATCTGATTTCACGTTAAAAAGGTTATTCGCGAACGCGCGCGATAGTATTTGCAGGGAACGTCTAATAACGAGCGACGCGGCAGAATCGAACGAAATTGAACGTGAATTTTTGTTCGAGCTTCTGTATCGGACAGCTCGATACACGGTGATCGTCCAGGTATACCGAAGACCGTCTCTACCTGGCCAGAAGGACGAGCAACGAAGAAGCGAGCATGTCAGCGAAATTGCAAGTCAGTTTCTGCGGTGGGGAACGACCGCAGAACTTTCCCATAAGGTACCTAGGTAAATAAGCCTCCGGTAGACGGATTTACTAAGAATTCGACGGTATTATTATAAGCATAATTGTCTGATTATACGTCTCCGATCTGGCACGGGACTGCTCTGCAACGTATGGCTGTTACGTTTCGCGAATGCCACGTGTTCCCCTAAATCTTCCAAGTTCCTACGAACCTACAGGCTCATTCTAATTTAGCATCCGAAACGCGTCGGCACACCCCCACAACAACTCTAACGAACATAAGATAGGATGTCGTTTGATCTTCTCGATATTGGATCTTGATCCCTTTTTCTGTACAATCTCTCTGCTAACGATTTTCAGAACAATATACCATCCAAATTGTTTTTTTTTATAGTTCTTTGGTGTTACACTTTCAAGCGCACAGTTTCAGTGTTATTCTATATTTATTTATTTATTTATTTATTTATTGTAGTTATTCTATATTTATTTATTTATTTATTAACTATAGTTATTCTATATTTCTGCAGCTTTTCTTTAGATTTTCTACAATCCTTCTTCAGTATTTCTTCGGATTTCCCTGCATTCTTATTTGACTCTTCTTCGACTGGTCTTCAGTATTTCTTTAATTTTTCATGTATTTTTATTCAATTCTTCTTCGGTTGTTTCTCAGTTTTTCATTCAGTTTTATTCAATTATTCTTCAGTTTTCCATGCATTCTTATTCGATCATTCTTCAATTGTTCTTCAGTGTTTCTTCAATTTTTTTATACATTTTTATTCAATCTTTCTTCGGTTGTTCTTCAGTTCTTCGTTCATTCTTATTCAATTCTTCTTCAGTTTTTCATGTATTCTTATCCAATTCTTTTTCAGTTGTTTTTCCGTATGTCCAGTTTTTCATGCAGTCCTATTCGATTCTTCTTCAATTGTTCTTCAGTTCTTCGTTTATTCTTACTCAATTCTTCTTCAATATTTCTTCAGTTTTTCATCCATTCTTATACAATTCTTCTTCAATTGTTCTTCAGTTCTTCGTTTATTCTTACTCAATTCTTCTTGAGTATTTCATCGGTTCTTCCTTCATTTTCATTCAATTCTTCTTCAGTCGTTCTTCAGCTTGTTTTCGGTATTTCATCAATTGTTCTTCAACTCGTCTTCAACGTTCCTTCAGTTGTTCTTCAGCTCGTCATCGCTGTTTCTTCAGTTTTTCATTTTTACTAAATTCTTCTTGGATGTTCTTCAGTTTTTCTTCGATTCTTCTAAAACCTCAAGAATTTTAATATAGCCATTCGTTCTCAAAGGATAAATGAATACTTTTAACACCAACTGCGTCTTCCAAACGTGGAACTACATCGAGTAAATTACAACGTACGGTATTCGAGTTCTTAATAGTTAGGAGACTGCGAACCAAGCCCATTTCATATACATGAAGCTGAAATTGTCGGAAATGACGGTTTTCAGAGATTGTGTCTGGCACAGCTCGTGGCAACGTGGTCCTTCGTCACTGTCCCGTTGCTGTCGCTAAGGGCTGTGCAATAGTATGCGTGTGCGTGGCGTATTTCGAGGTTCCGAGACGATTTCGGGTGAGCAGAGGAAAAACGAATGACTTTCGTTCAGCGAAAGACGCAACTAACCGTGTGAATTAGAAGTCCAAGAACGAAAATCCTCGAGTCGTTTTACTAAATATACAATCGTATCTTTATCCTAAGTTTCCAAATAGTCTGGCCAACCAGTGCCGGGTATAGCTAAACAATTCGCCAGAAAATAACCAAACAGCAATAATAGTACACGAATCCATTTTAGATGTTATCAGTCATAGACGCGACACAAGAAACATGCTGTTTCTTGCAAAATGCGACTATAAATAGACTTCAAACGGAACGAGAGGAGACAAAAGAAAACCGTCCTTCGTCCATAAAGGAACGGAGATTCTTGAAAGGAAGACTGCGATGACGACGAATGCAGTTTCTGTGACCACCCGTTGCTTGAATCCACAGAAGGATGGATTAGGTGTTTAGAACGTTGAGATTAGACTCGCGAACGTGTGCCAAACGTAATGACGAGAAGAAAGACTTGCTTGTCGCGAAACATTACTTCGGAAATGATCTTCTTGTTTCGTTCGTGTTTTAACCAGAATTCCTCGTTCGCAAATATTCCACATTTACACTATTGGGTTGTCCGGAAACGCATTTAACTTTTGCTACATATTTATTAAAAATAAAAATAAATCGGCACAGAATTTCCGAATAACCCAACACACTGAATATTACATCCGATAAAAGGAATAAATTGTATATATATTAATTAAATTAACTATTTCTAGTGTGAACGCTTTAACAAACTGCTTCTACATTGTAAATTGTAACCGAATTGTTAGATAACGTTACCGAGGATGTCATATTGATTTGCAACAAAAATTGCTGTCAACGGTGAAATATTCATTGAAAAGTTTTCAATCATGAACGATGGACCTTGAAAAATTCTGAAATACTCGCCGATCGGTAAAATTTCAATGAAATTTATTTTAAACATTTACAGTTTAAATTTTACCATTGCGAATGGATAATAACAATATCGTAGTAAAAGCCGAACTACGAAAAAAGCGGTAAAAACGAAATTAAACGGAAAACCGTCGAAACGTTTGATCGTTGATTTTCGAGCAGCATAGTTAACCAGCGTTTATTAATTTCAACAGGTTTTTTGTTTCCGTCGGCAAGCTGTCGACGCAATGCTTTATTAATTTTTTTTCATAGTTTCGATAACGCGACTCCATTGTTTCAAGCGAATCGGATCATTGGCGCGCGACGAGACGCCCGCACGCAACGCGTTAATGTCTGCATGACGAACGCGATAAAAGAAATAGATCATCGGATGCATGTATGACAAGGCGTGCGCAAACACGCGAACGTTTACACGCCGCTCTTCGAGAGGATGTGGTTTCCTGCGTTCGAAAAAAAGAGCCTATTTAAAAGTCCCCATTACCATTTCAAATGAGGAGGCGGAAACGGACGCGATTCGTTACATATAGGCAAAACGCGAAGGAGGTCCACGGGCTCGAACGCGTAAATATAAATGTGGAAAAGAAACGGCGGCTCCGGATGGATACAAATTTGGAATGCACACATGTCCGAGGCTGTTCCGAATGCTCCGGGAATCTCCGAAAAAGAAAAAAGGTATCTAGTTAGTCCCCGGTTTATTTAAAGGTAACTCCGCTGGCCACCGAAATAATCCGGGCCGAATTTAACACTTTCACTGCCATGTCACCCATATATGGGTGACAGAATTATTTGTCCATGTTTAGGAATAAATGTGTTTAGGAATAAACTATATGCCATACCTTGAAAGTTTTCAATTGCTGCTTCATTAAATAAATTAATTTTGATTTTATTGAATTTTTAAAGTTGTTAATAGTAAGTTTAACGTTGCTTCGAGAACAAATTCTCCCGAATGGCCCATGGCCCATGGCGTGTGCGCTCTCGTGTTTCGAGAATGTATGGTTTCACGGTTCATCCGCAGCGCCCCTGTATTTTGGGATAGGTAAAAATAAAGATTCGTCAAATACAGCAAACTGAAAACTGTACGCAAAGGTAAAAGGGTGGAACGGTTTTCTCGCGGTGTTTTTCGGCGCACGTTGCGCAGGACCGGCCAGAGAAAACTCTAGCGAACCACCAAAAATCGTGTCTCTGTGCAAACACGCCTCGAAGCTCACGTTTTCCCTCAGCATTCGTTACTAAAATACACACGACGTCACTTTCCTCTCTCCTTTTTCTCGTTTCACGTACACTCGTCCTGGACAAAGAAACTTGCCCAGTGATTCTCAAAACTTTTTTCCTCGGTACCTCGCTCGACTACCGGGGGAAAAGTTAACCCCTCTGCCGCGCGTTTAATTACGCTCGAACCGTGGAGCAACCTTCCTGTCGAAATTACTTCCGAAATTGATCTCGCCGAGCGCACCGTAATTCTACGCAAAATTCCAACCCTTCTGCGCGATCATTGCGAGCAACATTACCGCAAACTACGCTGCGAATCTTTAAGCAAACTATGTACTGTTTAAATTAATAAAACGCGAAATCTATCGACAGGGTAAAGTCGCGTTAAGTGCACCGATCGTGTACAGACGCTAAGCAAAATTCGAAATTCCTTGATAGACGAACCAAGAAGTAGGATAATTTAGCGACAGTCATCCTATAGTTATTCGAACGGATAAAACGACTTTTATTGTACAACCGTTTCGTAATTGTAAAAATATGTAGAAAAATGCAACCGAGAAAATTATAAAATCAGAAGCACCTTCGAGCAAACTGTATGCGCTGCTTAATTATGTAGAACAGTGAAATAAAATTGCGATGAAAGAGTCGTTCAAAAATTCAAGTTCTATTAAAAGAAATTCCGCGGTGGCAGCGGAAGAGGCGAGATTGAATAAGAAAACGGCGCGGCGTTTCCTCGCCGCATCGCGGAATAAACGTCGAAACGGAGGGAAGCTTATTTTTAGTATCGCTAATGCAGTTTTCGCGATTCTTTGGCAGACAGGCGAGCGACAGCGCTATAAAAATAGCAGGGACGCGATAATCCGCTATCTAAGAATGGTCGAACGCGTGTAACGAGCCGCTACCTCCGCTACCAATGGAAACAGATAACACAGCGAAGGTTAGTTGCATAAAAGCAGGCACCCGTTGGTTACTTCACGATGAAGTAACGCCGCGGCCATGACGCGGTTCCATAAATATCAGGCTTTATACGGCCAGCTAATTAATCGGGGGAAAAAGTGCGCGTGAAACCTCGCACGCGATACGTAACCCTTAAGTAATCGGACGGGTTCATTGGAACTGCGTCAACGTGCAATAACGCTCTATCCCCGAAGACTATGGCAACGATTACTTCCGGCGTTTCGGAACATTCCCTTTCCGGTCTGCTTGAAACGGAAAACCGGCCACTTTCGAATTTACACGTTCGTCGACGGAAACAAACCGATTCGACTCTCCTTCTGCACTACGTATTTCAATGCACTCACCTTCCTTTATTTCTTTCGATATACTGCTGCATTTAATCGCATACACTTATTTATAAAGACAATATTTATTGTTTGACCCCTTGCAATATTTGCCAATATTTGGCAAA